>JAWQUT010000733.1:147392-159892 GCA_033807755.1 Ellobium chinense
GGGTGGGTTAGTGAGGACCGACAGAAAACCTAAACTGAATGAAAAAATCCTCTATGAATGCTGTGCGGAATACTACTTTCAAATCATAGGATGAGTCCCAACAGGTTCATTCTCCACCGTAAAAAATGGTGTTTTTAATGCAAAATTTATGATAAGATGACAGAATGCTGTGGGGTCGCGTGGCCGAACGGTTAGGGCTTTGGACTCAAAATCAAAAGGAGGTGCGTTCAATTCTCGACCACGTTCATGTTGTAAGAGCCTTGGGAACGCATTTCGTTCACATTTTCCTTAATCCGTCCATCTGTGATGTGGGTATCTGGGCAAAGACAGTAGATGATATTGGTAGAATGCTAGACATCAGCGCCTGTAAATGGCAGAGGCACTGTAATGCTCCCGATGCTCCCTAGGAAGTTGAGAAAGTCTTAGAGTGATCAGGCCTGTTGGGATAATAATAATAATGCATTAGCCTGGATACAAGATTAGTAGTAGTAGTAGTAGTAGTAGTAGTAGTAATAGTAGTAGTAGTAGTAGTGGTGGTAGTAGAGACAGGGACATAAATATCTTATGCAAATATTCTTCGGATTTATGTGGCGCATATTTTGTGTGGACTTCTGTCTCCGTCTGTCTAGATTCTTTTCCGTCGGAAAGAGAGAAAAAAAGGATATAAACATCGAAAATATGGTACGTAAACACAACTTGAGGGGTTTTACAGCATCTAGATGAGAAGCCGGTGCCAGGCTGTCACGTTTGGGGATCGATGTCTAGGGATCAGCTGAAGTGGAGACATCCTCCAAATGTCCTGTAATTTCTGCGGCAGTCGCCATTTCTTTTAGAGCTGAGCAGATTCAAATCCTACGTTCCATCCAATCCATCTAATCCTAGCTCTGGACTCGAATACGGATTCAAGTCCAGAGCTAGGATTAGATGAATTGGAATCCGGATTCAAATACCGAGGGGAGGGGATGTTTATTATACTTATATACTTCTTATATACTTACACTTCTTAGAGTGACAAGAAAATTGCCACTAGATTCTACATGGGGTCTTTTATAATGTATTCTCATTTCAAAAAATGATAGAAAGTTACACCTGTACACTTAGACTGAGGCCCATATTTTGTTTTTAAATTCCAGTGAACTGAATGATTCGAATGCAGAACAGTTTAAGAACTCGAATCCGGATTCAAATCCACGATATGAATATTCGATGGTGTCGAATCCGAATTCGAATATTCCCCATCACTAATTTCTACATTAGGTAAACGCTCAGATCCACACCACACATTATTCGCCCGCCCGACTTTCCACAGAGCTTCATCGAACCTGTTTCTTCATCAGTGATACCTGTCCATGATTTTTAAGGAGATCTATATTATATACAATATCAACTGAAAATCCGGTTAGGTCTTTGGCAACTTCATCCTCAGCTTTCAGTGTTTATTTATTTATTTATTTATTTATTTATTTATTTATTTATTTATTTATTTATCTATCTATTTTATTTTATTTTTAAGTAGTGCCTCTGTACGTGCTACTCGTCAAACTGTAATTAGTATGCTTTATCGCTAATAGTGCGGTTTATAAGTCTCGTATCCAGGATAATGCCTGCTCATCTGCCTTCACATTATTAACACCCTAGCAGGTCTGTTCACTCTAACACTTTCTCCACTCCCTGGGGAGCATACAGTGCTGTAGTCATCTACAGGCACTAATCACCAGCATTCTGACAAAATTTTCCACTGCCTATATCCAGGTACCCATTTTACAGAGGGATGGGCTGAGGAAAATATGACTGAAATGCTATCACAAGGCATTTACAACACGACCGTGGTCGGGAATCGAACCCGCGACCTTTATATCTTGAGTAACCCAGGGGCGTAGCGTAATGGTAGTCAAATAGTCAGTGACTACCGCTTGGAAAAAGAATGCTTTACACAGTTCTTAAAAAGACCAGATGACTACCACAGTCGTACTGAAATAAGAAATGCCAGCTCTCATCGCCCTTCATGAATTAGCAGTTTAATAGTAGACTAAGAAAAAAAAAAGACCTGCGCAAGCCACTCGAAATGATTGACTATAAAGGTCAACCCCTCGAGCCGCGCTTCGTGCAATCTACTATGTCAAAAGAATGACACTTGCCCCTGATTGAGCCCCAAGCGCAACTCAGCTGCTTAGCCAGTCTAGTAGTCATTTTGGATTTTGACTACGTACGTGAACTCGCATGCAGTTCCTTTTGTATTGTATTAGGCGCAAAAATCAGCATTTGCACCCAGACTGAGCCCCAGTTGTGCCCGCCAACAATGTTAAAATTTCCATGCCTGTAGGCAAAAATCGAAATGACTACGGAACACAGAAAAGGCAATGAAAAACGTCAGATGAGTGATTTCCCCTCATCCATTCGCCTATTTCGAATGGGGTCAGGCGTGTTATTGTAGGCTAAGGCTTCAGTTTTGTCTCGATGCTTTTAACAGAGGCTAAATCGTAATTTAGATCAAGTGTAGAGCTAGATTTAGATCTAGTATAATAATATGTCTAGATCCTGCATAATTTGAAATGTTGTGTTTTCGACGGCACGCATTTAGTCAAGCCCCTCAGTAAACGTGGCTAATAACCGTTTCGGAAGCGGCTAACGTTTGCCTGCGCTGAGCACTCGATTAACATTATTACAACGACTAAAAGACTCCACACGTTCAACTATGAGCCAAACACGAACAAGAAACGTATTGTTATTTATGCAAGCAAAGTTGATTGAAAAAGTGTCATTAAAATTCTCTTTTCCTTGATCATTTTACCACGCGAAGGAAAAAGGCATCAATCTTATCTACAAAGAGTAAACAAAAAGTCGCTGAATTTTGCTGTTGTTGTTGTTGTTGTTGATGTTATTGTTGTTGTTGTTGTTGTTGTTGTTGACCTGCTTTAGGTAGTAAAGCAAATCTTGCTCTATAATATTGTGTTTCTCTGTTTCAAGCATGCTACCCTACCCCCTCCCCCTNAATGTAAATGTAGAGTGACCCTAATCAATGTGCAAGTTTGACTACCTGATTTTAACCCCCCACGCTACGCCCCTGGAGTAACCGTTTGACCAGGGTTATATTTCATCTCCCCTTTTCCCTCTTTTGGCATGCCCTGCTTCCAGCAATAAGGGCTCCAAGGAGGAAACTTTGATATCATGGGGAACTGTGTCCATTTTACTTTATTTTGCCAGGCACTATTTAGCCCTGGGCTGGAACTGCCAGGTCAAGGGTGTGCTCAGGCGGAAGAGGAGGGGTTTGGCGCTGACCAGTGAAAAATGTAGGCTCTCTTTACAAATAGCAACCAAGCTCAAAATTTCAATGGGCTTGCTAGGGTTGGGTAAGTCTTAAAATTTGGGCCACATAATGAGCTTCAATCTGGCATGGGACTGGGCAGCTCAAAGTGTTAATATAGCCCAGAGAGTAAAAAAGGGTCCAGTCCCATTACAGGTCTGTAACCTATAACGTTTGCTCGTATTTATGCTCTGTGTACCTGAGCTAATAGATTCATTCTTATTGTTGTTGTTGTTATTGAAGAATTCATTGACAAATATTGTCACACAACGTACCCTCCTTTGTCACACTCTTGAATTTGCTCCTGCCTTTTCGGGGAGCAACCCCAAATAAGGGATCAAATCTCTAGGTATTGTCACCTGACCTGCTGATGTTTGACCAATCAGAAAATAATTATTATGTCATCTTGATTGCTGGATGTAAACGCTCCTATAATTGGCTGACAGTCACGGTGTGCTTCAGATTTTGATTGGTATACTTCCAATACATATAAGTACTTGTACATAACAACAACAACAACAACAACAACAACAACAACAACAACAACAACAAAACAACTTCCGCACTATATTTTTTGTTTTAATTTCATTTGTTGTAATTTTTTTTCTCCACGTATTATCTATATATATAAAAGTGGACTTGGGGAGCTATGTTCGCTAACTCCTCCGTTATTACCTAACCTACGCGTTTGAAACTTCGCAGGCGTCGACAGCATCTATGTGGTCAGGTCCCAATGTAAAAAAATCGACGCAAACTGCTTTCCCCGATTTTATAGAAAATAGTTTGTACCGCATGAAACGTGACGTGTTGATTTTAATGCCACTATTGTTTTTGTTTGAACCGGAAGTCGTTCTCAACCGGGTTCAAGCAGACGCGCTGCTTTGCGAATCGAGTTGATTTCTGTCATCAAACAAGATCGCAGAAAGCGAGATAATTTACAGCAAACGAGTGAATTTATGTTGCGGATCAAGATGCGGTGAAGGTAAGTAGTGAATACTTCATCTCTTATTTAGATTTTATCCATCTCTGAGTCAAACTGGACATGTGTGTTTGTGTCGAGATCAGGTCATGTCAATAATGTCATGTCTGCCAAGCGTGAGTGCCGTGAGTGCGTGTGTTGGGAATTTATCTTTTAGTTCACTTCATCCAATCTGCATTAACCAGTTTCAGTGCTGATATACTGTGTTCTTTTTGTTTCTTCTGCATGTTTTCCTGCCCTTTGTTAAACTCCTATCCGCTGATTAATCAGAATCTAGACAGGATGAGTAGATATTTAAATCTAGACTAGATCACATTCATAGGTCTAACTTTTGTGTCGATATCAGTTCATCCACGAGTGCGTGTAAACTTATGTGGGTTAGAATTATTTTTTTTTTACATGATTACATGTCATCTACATTTAGTCTACTGCCTACATCACTATTTGATGCAACATTTTTCTGGTTTTTTTTTCTACCCTCTTCTTAAAAGTTCTTCCTGGAAAGAGGGTTTTGGGGTGTCAGGTCATTTTTAACTCTTTTAATTTCAGTACTTTTTTTTCCCATTTTAATCAGATTTCCTTTGTATTTTATTTTCCTCTGTAGATATATCCACTATGGGGAATTTATTTATCTTTTAGTTCACTGCATCCAATCTTCATTAACTTAATTTCAGTGCTGATATACTGTGTTCTTTTTATTTCTTCTGCATGTTTTCCTGCCCTTTGTTAAACTCCTATCCACTGATTAATCAGAATCTAGACTGGATGAGTAGATTTAATTTATATCTAGGTCTTACTGGCCTTTTGTGTTTGTGTCAATATCAGGTCATCCACGAATGCGTGTAAGTTTGTGTGGGTTAGGATTATTTTTTTACGTGATTACATGTCATCTACATTTAGTCTACTGCCTACATTCACTATTTGCTGCAACATTTCTATCCTCTTAAAAAAGTTCATACTGGAATTGGGGGGGGGGGGGTCGGGTCATTTTTTACTCTATTAATTGCAGTACTTTTTTTCCCCATTTTTATCAGATTTCCTTTGTATTTTATTTTCCTCTGTAGATATATCCACTATGCCGAGAAAGCGTAGAGGGAGGACTTGGCCATGGAAGGAGCATTCCTGCAGCTAAATGCATGCGAGCAAATCGTCTTGCAGATGAAAACTAACCGCCTGATGTGGCCGAATCTGATGGTTAACACAAAATAAATACAAATGATGATCCTCTTCCTGCCATTGCCACTGACTTACCAGACCTACCTAGGCCAATGGTCACTCTTCCTTGAGCCTCTCCTTCAGCTGCTCCAGCTGTCACCACAATCTTACCAGCTGTGCTAAGCTAAGATACACTCCAGAAGGTTTTCATGTTACACGCCATGTAGGAAAATGACAGTCAGATGTGAACACTGCCAAGCAACAAAATTTCCTAGAAAGACTAAGACCATGTGTTGCAGTAACGGTAAGGTAGATCTTGATCCACTGCCTCCTCTACCAGAAGATTTCAGGGCCTTATGCTTCAGCCATTCCCCTGAATCGGAGCACTTCCTTTCCAATCTGAGGAAATATAACTACTATGCTTTTCAGATGACTTCTTTTGGATGTAATGAAGTGACTCTTCGAGATTGGCATCCAACTTTTCGAGTACAAGGTTAAGTGTGTCACCTAATTGACTCACTGACACCTGCCCCAAATGAAACTGCCAAATTTTTGCAAGTTTACTTCATTGATGGAGAGATGACTCAGCTCAACACCAGAATAAATATAACTGATGGTTTAAAGCTGCACTTAGTGAACAGAATTCAAGATGTTCTCATGGATAGCAGTGTTTACATCAGAGAGCTTAAAAAAATAGTAATGGAATTCGGCAGGCGCAACCACATCAACAACTTTAGCATTGTCATACATGAAAATCGTGGTCCTCTTGGTGAACATCAGAGAAGATTTAATGCACCAGAAACCAATGAAGTGGCCATATTGATGACTACAGATCCTGTTGGCCAACGGGATATCGTATTGCGCTTACGTGATGACTCCCTTAAACAAATGTGGATGGAGTCTGCAACTTAAACTGACAAGCAGACACAAAATTACTCAACTACAGTTTCCACTTTTTTCAACGAAACGACAACTATCTCATTCTAGCGAGATGGTTGTTCCAGCAGTATATTGTCAATGCTTATGCAAAGATTGAAACCGAACGCCTGTGTTTTTTACGCAGAGAGCAAGGCAGGCTTAGGGCTGACAGCCGTGGTGTCCTGCAAGACACCTTGATTGCTGGAGATGCCTGTTTGCTCCATCAGGAAAGGAAGAGCACTTGCCCGCCTTATTCAAGACTGCAGTGCCATTGTAGTTGATAAAGCCCCTATGTCAAACAAAATTGTATTTGAAGCTATAGACAGGACCTTGAGGGATATTAGAGGTACTGATATACCCATGGGAGGCACTGCCACTTTATTGTGCGGTGACTTTCGACAAGTATTGCCAGTTATCCGGAATGGCACGAGAGCAAACATGGTGAATGCATGCCTCAAGAAGTCTTCTTTGTGGCCACATGGAAAAGTATACAAGCTTAGGACTAACATGCGTGTTCTAATGACCGATGATGCAAAAGCAGGGCAGTTTGCCGATCTTCTGTTGTCACTTGGAGATGGTTCACTGCCAGTGATAGAATAGCCGGATACTATTTGCCGTCATCATTTTGGGACAGCTGTAAAATCAGTAGATGAGCTTAGCGAGTCTGTTTTTCCCAACTTACAGGAAAATTATGGGAACACACAATGGCGCATGGAAAGAGCAATATTAGCTCACCTCAACAATATGGTAGCAGATATCAATGCCAAAATGTCCCATATGGCACCTTTACAGCCAGTGCTCTACAACTCCATTAAATAAAACACAGCTATGAGTGATGTAGAGGCAGTTCACTATCCACCTGAGTTTTTAAACTCCATTCACCTTCCTGGACTTCCAGCACAAGTCCTTCTGATCAAAGTTGGCATGCCGGTGGTGCTGATGTGCTTCTTAATCCACTGCGCTTGATGAATGGGACCAGATGCATAATGACAAAAGCAATGACCAACATTACTGAAATTGCCATCTCAACTGGCCCGTTTTGTAGAGAAAGGCATCTCATTCCGAGGATTACCCTGCAGCCTACTGACATCATTCTGCCCTTCACATTCCAGAATAAACAATTTCCTCTTCAACACTGTTTTGCTCTGACAATCAACAAGTCCCAAAGACAGACTCTGCAGACAGTAGGCTTGGACTTGAGAACACCTGTGTTCTCACACGGACTGTTGTATGTGGCCCTTTCACGGACTGGAAAGAACAATTTAATTTTTTTACTTAGCTGCAAACAACAGGACAAAGAATGTTGTCTATACTGAAGTGCTACAATGAATTGTGCCTATTTTCATTAATAACTGTAAACACAGGCTGCATACTCTCACCTATTTTGTACACTACCTATACCAATGACTGTTGCAGCTGTTTTAAGAACATCTCTTTGATTAAGTTAGCAGATGACACAACTATTGTTGGTCACCTTTCAGGAAATGAGGAAAATTGATACATTCACTAAGTGGTGTGATGATAATTTTTTGCTACTAAATGTAAGCAAAACCAAGGATTTATTGATAGACTATTGGATTAAGAGGACTCCCCTAACTCCCCTCAAGATCAATGATCAAGAAGTGGAAGTGGTTTCGAGCTATAAATACTTAGGCATAACCATTGATAACAGACTATCATGGCACAATCACACACACGAAATTTACAAGAAAGCAAATCGTCTCTATTTTATTCGCAAGCTCGAATCTTTCAGTGTGCAAAACGACCTTATTCGCCTTTTCTACGGGTCAACACTCCAAAGTCTTATTACTTTTGGTCTAACTTGCTGGGGTGGTAACATCACACAAAATGACAAGATCAAACTGAATTGTATTTTTAAAAAAGTGGAAAAAATAATTGGAGACAACTTACCATCGGTAGAGCAACTTTATGTCACAGCAGTAACAGAAAATGAACATCCTCTATTTAACAAATATAAAACATCCATTAGAAGTGGAAGACTGCTGTCACATTCCTCAAAAACAGAGAGGTACCGAAACTCATTCATTCCACACTCAGTGCGAATAATCCGGGAGTCCTCTTTTCCGTAGGTTAGGGCCATTAGAGTGTTTCTAAAGTGCACAGTGAACTGCAGTGTGTAAGTTGTGTGAGCAGTGAAGGGTGAAGACGAGAGCATGACAGAGTGAGTGACTGGGGCGGCGCATGTATCATGTAATATGTGTGAGAATGTGCAAGTCTGTGTCTGTTAATGTATGTACAATTGTATGCATCACTGTAACAAAGAAATTTCCCCACGGGGATAAATAAAGTATCTTATCTTATCTTATCTTATCTTATCTAAGGTTAGAAATCATATGTTGTTTTTGTTCGCTGTATTGCAGTCCTTTCTTTGTTGTCCTCTTTTCTCCTTCCTTTCCCCTGAACTCTCTCCCAAATCCACACATGTACCTATCCGTTCATGGAACGGGTAATTATGCTTGTTAATAATAAGTCTATTGCTTCCGTCAACCTCAGTCCAACATTAAGATGTAGGTATTAGTCCCGATTAGTCACACTGACACGGGATGGCAAACACCTTCCAACCATCCTAGCATGTCAAGTCAACCTTCCCCCTCCCCCCCAACCCCACCCCTCCCTTTCCCTCTTCAGTGACGTCATCGTTTTGACGCGTCTGCAGACAGAAGGTCAGCCGGCCTATTGCGCATGTGCGGAAAAAGCAATCAGCTGTGTTTACATGATCTCGAGCGAGGCCGTGTGAGTGTAGGTTACCGGTAGCCTAGACTAGACAGACTAGTCTACATCTCTAAATTATCAGGAAATTCGATTTCTAAGTTTGCAGTCTTGTTGCACAATCAAACTGATCCACAATCCCACATTTGTCGGTAATTGCTGAGGTTTAGACTATATTCACAACATTTATTACGCGCTGTCTATCTTATTCTTTTGATATTTTATGTCTGACCCGTTTTCCAATGTAAACACAGCTAATTGCTGTTTCCGCACATGCGCATTAGGCCGGCTGACCCTCTGTCTACAGACGCAAGCATCGTTTTGCCACAAGCCGCTGTTGTTCGGCGGAGGGATGTAACTCTGGAGGCAAGGTCAAATCCCGGTCACCCCAGCTGTTTTTATTGCGTCATAATAATATGACGCATGCGGTAACAGAAGTTGCTCTCTCTTCGCCAGATTGTCTCGGTATCCACCATGAATAATTCTCAGAGGGACAAAAATACTGGAAAACAAAAAAAAAAATTATGTTTGACGTGCGTGTCCACGTTTAAATACTGTATGTGCAAACTTGGTTATCATTCGACTAGCCGCCATGTTTGTTTTGCGCTTGTCCAACCTAGTAGCAAGGGGCCTAGCAACCAGTGAGAGGGCCACTCCTATCAAAGTGTGAGAGCGGAAAAAAATGACATTATCCTTCACACCTAAGTCTTTCATTAGCAGTGAGATTTTCTCTAACATTGTGTTTGTTTGCCATTGGATGTTTGCAACTGCTGCTCGTGCAATTTCCAGGAGACACAGAAACTGATGTTTGCTCAATTGATCTTGATAATAGAGAATGCATTTGATGCCGTCATCTAGCACATTCTACATGTCGGAATATTCAGTCTGAACCTGCTGGTTATGCCACTGACATTAATGGGTTTAATCACTGAAGCTTGGACATCAGGTAAAAAAATAAAAGTTAGTCTCTATTTACCTTAAAGGGAGTACTATATATTTAACAATACCATACAATTGATGATAATACATAAAAAATACATAGGGTATACAGACATGATAATGCAATAATAATATATAATGCAATAACTTTATTACAAGCGAAATCTTACTTTTTTTCTTTCATCATTATGAATTTTGATTTATGCCATGTATTATCGAGAATATTGGCTACTAGCCTAAATAAAGCTTTGAACTTGAACTTGAACTTGAACTCTATGACACAGTCATTGTTGGTCGACACAGAACAGCACCTTGGTCTCCCCTTGCTTCAGCACCACGTATTCATTCACAACTGAATGGTGAAATAGGAGTAAAAGTATCTTTTGCAGGGACACTACAACGTAAACCACTTGCACGAGATTCTGGAAAGCCAGCCAAAAAACCTGTTGTTTTGTTTTTTTTGAAGTAATAGCGTGGCTTGTTTAGTCATCTACCTGATTCCGAACTGATGGCAAGGCTAACAATGCCCTCGCAGAGTTTGCGGGTTTGATTCCCATTACATCACTTCTACTTTCACTCTGCGTTTGTTTTTCGGGTGTTCTTTTTTTCTACTTTCACTCTGCGTTTGTTTTTTGGGTGTTCTTTTTTTCTACTTTCACTCTGCGTTTGTTTTTTGGGTGTTCTTTTTTTAAAAAGTAGTATCGTGGCTTGTTTAGACGTCTACCTGATTCCGAACAGACGGCGAGGCGATGGATCCCCACGTGAAGGTCGTGGGTTCGATTCCCATCACATCACTTCCACTGTTACTCTATATGTGTCTTCTTGAGCACTTTCCCCTTTATTCTACTCTTTGTAAGCATTCAATTGTGTCCGCTCACTTCAGACTTCGGCCTCGGAATCGAACCCACGACCCCAAGATCATACAGTCTTCAGCTAGTTTAAAAGAAAAATTCGCACCGCCGTAACGCCTCTTAAATGACATTAAACCAGTATTGGAGCAACTGGTAGCATGGTCACGACATTGGACTCAAGATGAGAAAGGTTGTGAGTTCGAGTCCTCACCACGATGATGTTGTAAGAGGTTTGGAAAAGCATGCCATTCACATTTTTCTCAGCCCACCCTTTTGCTGTGGTGTACCTGGCAATAGGCAGTGAAAAATGTTGTCCGAATGCCAGTGATCAGCATTTCTAATATGACAGCAATACTGTATACTCCCCAAAAAAGTGACCAAGTTAATGTTATTGTGTCACTGTGTCACCCGGCATGCTGCGGTAGTAACTAGGTGAAATCTCGTAAGCGGACATTGGCCTAATCCAAACTGTCACGCACTGACTCAGCCACTCAATCTCTACCAACCGCACATCAACCAACAAACTCTCACCTCAACGTATAACTTAAAAGTTTACTGATATAAATCAACATATTATAATGAAAGAGTAATACTATAACAACTGATCACACTCTCACTCGCACAGTAACTACACGCAGACACACCAGGGGAACGATAAGTATAAGGGAAAAGGGAAAAGGGAAATAGTAAATAATAATAAGGGTAGCTGATGGGACTGTCTTCCGAGCCCGGGTTTCTCAGGCTTCAGGCCCTCCGCAAACGCCGCTGGTGGGATAGGGGTGAGTGGAGCCGAGACGGTGCGTCACAGTCTGGTTCGGGGAAGCACTTCTCCGCCTGCTCTGAGGCCGGTTCGGGTCGTCTTGGACGTCGTTCAGTCGGGGTCTCCAGTCCCCAGTGAGTTGTGACGTTAATGAGGCTGGCGTCTGAGCGCCCAGCCTGGAAACCACTGGAAATATAATTTGCCTTATACGTCTACTCGTTAGAGGTCGCCCGTCCTGGGGAAACAGCCCGTGAGGTAGCGATTGCACTGATTGCATTCATACATGTATTAATTAATTTCAACCATGTTACTGACCCCAGTCTTGTATCTGGTCCGCTCTGAAGCAATTAAATTATTCCGCGTACTTACCCTATGGACAACTCATAGGTGGTGAAGTGTGATGTACTATCGACTCCGGCCGCTTTTATCCTTGCAGGGATTCGCTTTCAAAATGATTGTCTCAGCCGCTCAATGGTTAATTTCAATTCAAAGATTATTGCAGGCAGCTGTTCAACGTCATTGGGATGAGCACGTCAATATTCGTGTCGGTAGTAGAACCTGCCGGCCTGGAGTCTAAAGGGCGAATGAGTCTAACTTACTCATCGCTTGTTTAATCATAAATTAATAAAAGGATAAAAGAAAGAAAGATAACTCCCCGTTCACGGGGCTGCGGAGTTTCGACCGCGCGTTGTGAGTTGATTTCGTGCTCAGGTCTTCGTGCTGCGTGACACAAACTTTATATCAGCCTTGTTATAAAAAGAATAGTAATAATTATTAGTCTGAATAATAATTGTTATTAAAGTATTGTTAATGATTATAATAATAATAATAATCATAATTATGTCGTTATTATTTGTATTGTTA
>JAWQUT010000733.1:162392-169390 GCA_033807755.1 Ellobium chinense
AGAAATCGGCCGCCTTTATGTTCTCCCACTTACGAGAGAACCTATTTTTAAAAAAGATGGCAAGTAATCTAGGGGGAATCTAGATTACTCGATATGGTGACTATTATTATTTTCTTTTTGCTCAAGAGCGGGAAGGCCCTTTCCGCGAATGGCTTCCCGGATTTTCTCAGGGTTGCCAGACCTGGCTTTTTCGGAGCCAAATACCAGAGTTTTTGGCTCTTTTAAAAAAAAGCCGTTGGCTTCCAAATAACTGACTCGCTCTTTGCCTCTTTTTGGCTCCAGGGGACTTTAGATAAAAATTGACTGATTTTCTATGAATACGTATTTATATTGCTATGAAATTGTACGGTATTTCAAGTGACAGGGCTTCTGTCGTAGCTGGGACAGTGACACCAATTAAAGAACGATCCCAAAACTGCATCCATTTAACAGTCATTCCTTAAGCTCTAATGTATGCAAAAATAGTTGATGACAATTATGATACCCGTGTATATCCAGTACCAAGGCAGTTCGTAACAAATGCCCTGTCTTATGCGAAATCTCAGTCCAAGTCGGCCATTGACGGTTTCAGACAGCTGGTTAAATGTAAGTGCTAGATTACCAAAAAAAATCACTCTCGCTACGCGCCTGCCTCAGGTTATCCCTAATCTTTTCCCCTGTTGGATATTTCGGACATAAAACTGTGTAGGACGGCCATAAAAATATCTTGAATTTTAATTATCCGATATTCAAATTATAAAATTATCACCCTCCATTCTAGACTTGCCATCATAAAGAACACACTTAACGCATAATCAGTTTTCAGCTGGGGATTTATTCATGAAGATGAGCTGTTATCAAACCCCAGATGAATGTCGGTAATATTTCTCGTTTGTCACAAGAGAACTTATTATGCAATAACGATGGGATCTTTATTACCATTGTTGATTTGTTCGTGCTGAATATGTTTTCAGTAGCGATCAACATTCAGGGTTAATGTTATGCCTACGATTGTGAGAGGTCTCATCTTGTGGAAAGGCCCGGTATATGACGAAACGAATCCAGCGTTGTTATTTTTTTTTCCAAGCACGCCTTAACTGAAGCTCTTGTTAGTTAGAAAAGTGAGGATGTATATAATAATACAGAATTCATTTCCACATTCGAAAATGCTGGGCGTAATTCAGAACTTGCGCATTAGCGATGGGATTTCTTCCCATCGTAAGACTTACAATCATTCTGCATGTTAAACGCTTCTGAGGGTGCATTCAGCACCTCCGCACTAATGCAATTCTTAAAATGGTAAGAGATCCCAACGTTAATACGCAAGCTCTCAAATAGTTCGACCGTGGTAAACAACGTGTCGTTAGTGCGTTAAGTTAAGAGAAACTCATTAGAAGTACATGTAGAAGTGTTGGAGTCCTGTTAATGTTATCCACGAAATCCTCGACCATGGACATAGATAAAGCTCGGACATCAAGATTTAAAACTACTTAAGGGTATGCAGGTCAGATCCCTAGTAACTACGCATGTACAAACGGATGGGTAGCTTGAGTGGACTAGATAGATTACTACATAAATATCTGATACGGGACACTCTCGCTGATAAACAGGACACCAGTTTGCTCCTGCAAGACGAAGTGTTTAACTAGAGACAGGTTTCTGGACGCTGCTGAACAGTAAGTAAACGAAAGTTTTCAAGTTTCTTGATGATGAAGACCTATGGCTAAACACATCCATATACTTTCTTGGACGATGGTCTTTTCAGCGGAAAAATAAAATCAAATTTTGTCGACAAGAGATCAAAAAGTTCATTTCAGCTTTATCTTCAGCGCGAAGGTGTAAACCTTTCAAAAAGAGAACTTCGATGTACAATTTTATCATGGAAGCTATGTAGACAGCTCTTGTGACGGACAAACTAAACTGAGAAATGTGTGACCAGGAGTACCTACCAAGAATGACATTGTATTCAACCATGTGAAAAACGTGAAAAATTACCTTTAAACTGTGTTGGTTTTAACCGTACTTTATAACGTTATACAGTCGACTCCGCTTAATCGCCCTCCACTTAATCGCCTTTTCCGCTTAATCGCCTCGTTTCCCAAGGAACCGAATTTTTTTTCTATATAAAAGTCACTGGATAATCGCATCTCACTCAGGATAATCGACCACTCTTCAGAGCCCTTGAGAGAGGCCGCGGAGATCAAAACATTTTTGCGCTACAACACCGTCAAACTCAAGCCTGTCCTGAGTCTGGCGACGAGAAGGCGCCAATGCACGACATCAAACCACGACATCAAAGAAACTTAACCCCATTACCAAAAATATGGCCGAAATTACCTTCTCCGCTTAATCGCCCACGTTTTCCGTGATCCCGAGGAAGGGCGATTAAGCGGAGTCGACTGTGTATCTTTAAGGGGTGGACCACCTTTCTGTTCTACACTATACTAAATTACTGTTGTGTGCATGGCCCTTCTCTAATTCTGAATTTTGTATGCAAAACTTCTCGCCAAAGTGCTAAAAAGTGCGCTTTTTTTCTGCTGTACATCTTAATCTGAGGAAGATTTATTTCAAAACACAGTTGTTACTTCACCGCCAGTTTTCACACAGTTATTTAAGATACGTTATTGTTCATAATGACAGAGGCTTTTAAGTTTTGTAAATTCAATCCTCATTATGTCTCTGTGAAAGACAATCTAATCCTTTCTTTTCAAGTATCCTATTCTTGAGACACAAAAATTGAAAGCCCTCTCTGTCTGTATGAACATTAATATGTCCCCAGTTGATACGTGTGAAATCTTGTGGTGAAATAACGCCTATAATGAAGAATAATTTTTTCCTAAGATCACCACCCGCAACAAAAAAGAAGGGACACTGTTGAGCACTTCGGTGCGTAATTTTGTGTGCAAAATGTTCTGAATTAGAAAAGAGCAGTGCGCACCACAGTAATGCACCAGAAATCTACAATACAAGAATGGTCTACCACCTTAAGAAGCTTTGTAACTGCGCCAGTACTGAAGTAAATCTACTGTCACACCCAAACCGGGATAGAAAAAACGTATTCACTTCTGCTTTTGTGAATTAACATACATTAACGTAAGTTTAGGAGGTACAATATTTCCTTCCGCTAGTGAGACCGAAAAGAAAAATAGATGTTTGCACAGCCGCTGAAAAGACCTTTCTTTTGGCTATATATCCAGGAAACAGGAAATAGGAATGTTTATTATAATTAATTGTACATAAAAATACAAAATGGCACATCACACACACTAGTGACGGAATTTAAATTGACGACAATGATGACAATAAAAGTAAACAAACGTATCGAAAACTCGTACGAAAATAATATTCAGACAATAAGTAGATAAAGTGGAGCAGACAGGCTACTAAGTTAGTCATACCTTCATTGTATCAAATACATGGCAGATCGATTAATTTTACATTTCCGATCAATACATCAGCCAATCTACCGACAAATAAATCAACCGGTGAAAACATTCAGAAAAACCATTACTCAATCAATCATTCAATAAATCAAACAAACTACCAATCAACTGTTCAATCAGTCAATCGATCAACAATCGATCGTTCAATTAAACAATCAATCGACCCATCAACCAATCAGTCGATCGTCAAACCTACCAATCAATCAAACAAACAATCAATTGACCAATCAGTTTATGAACAAATAATTCAAAGAATTTGCCAATCACGCAACAATCCAATCAATGAATCAATCAATCAGTCGATGAATCATGAAATGAAACAGTGAATCAGTCTCCCCAGTCAATTAATAAGTCGATCTTTCAAATAGTCAACACATCTATCGATCAATCAGCCATCAATCAATCAGTCATTTAACCAACCGTTCATTCAGCCGATCAAATGACAAATTGATCTATCAACCAATCCGTTAATCATTCATTCAGGTACCAGCCGGTCCACTGATATATCAACCCCACTCACTGACACAGTCAACCTCTAAGCAATCAGTCAATCAACAAGTCAACCATTCAGCCATCCAACTAGTCACTCGGTCAGTCAATAGGTAAACGAAACATTATCCTGTCATCCAGTACAAAACAACAACAACAAAAGAAAACAAATTATAATTATCTCATAATTTACACACTCAATAACGATCGGCAAGCGATCCGCTTGCTTTCCTGATAAATCCATCACTCCAAACAACCTAATCAGTTAACCACTATCAGTTAATCACTGGACCATAGATAAATCACTCTGTTGATATCTCGAGCAATCAGTTCCCAGGTGTGTCTGGAAATATCTGAAAAGCCTTTTTGTATTGGAAATATCAGCATGACTGCATTACTTGTTTAATCAGTGTGGCTAACTTTGACAGTCTGAGCGGGTTTTTTGTTTCAAAGAGTTGCTGCATTTCAAACATATTTGGTTTCTTATAATAGAACTTGCATAAGTATATTTTTCTCTGCGTCACAAATTGAGTACACTTCAACAAAGTATGGAACTCGTCTCTTATACCTTCGTTACAGAAACAACACTTTCTGTCTGGCCATTTTCTGTTTGCCCTCCTACCGATTTCAACTGATGGTTTGAGACCCGAAATTTTTGCAAGATGAATGCGTGGGTTATTTTGAAGATAACAGAAGATGGGGCTCTATTCTAGTTTTTCTTTGATGGATTTGTAAAAGGCATAATTGGATCCCCCCACATTACTTTTCCATTTTTGTAAAGCTACATCTTGTAGTAGAGCTGGCTGTTGGTCGCCATGTTTAGTGGAGGTGGTCTTGTTTCACTTCGTTTTTTATTTTTATACTCTGACGAAAGGCATCGCCCGAAAGCTCAGTTTTATTACACTTCAATATATTTTTATGTACTTGCATTAAAGAATTTTTACTTTGGGCCTTACTTCTTCATATATCAACTGTTTTGCTACAATTCTCTCAAGCCCGCAGTCCATTTTTGTTGTGCCAAAGCTACATCATCAAGTCGCCGTCTCAGAACTGCTCGTACAAATTTAAATCTTCCTAGAAATAGAGTTCCGGTATAGAATTAGGCGCTAAATCTAAGATTATTTAGCGTGCTGGTTATGTGTTTAATCCAGAGCGAGACATCGTTATTAACAGTATATAATTGTAGCAATTTTAAATAGATGGTCTTTGACAGCCGCTTTCAATGGATACGCACCAAGCTCTCTCTTAAGACTTTAAGCCAGGCATTGAGTTCCAACATTTCTTAATTATATTATAAAACATCATTTGACATGTTCAAGTTCTTTGTACTACTCAAACCCCCATATATCACAGCCATGTAATCAAATTGGTTTAACCAGTGTTTTTTAAAAAAGATAAAGCTGGTAGCGAGGTACCTGAATCGCGTGGCGCGTATTCGATTACATTTTCCTGGCTGACCTTTGCGAGTAAAATATGTTTCAAACTGTGGCGCCTCCACGCTTAAAGGCAAGTAAAATGCGACTGACTGGCGGCAGTTCATTGCTGATATTTTTTTTTCCGTAAAACGATTCTCTAAGCACTCTAATATAAAATCAAACTAACAACAGAGTGTAAGGGTTACGCAAAATATAACATAAAGATATTATGATTAGAAATCAAGCAAGTCTAGATAAACACACGTAAATTTCTTTTTGAAACAAGCAAGGTGCACATTTAACAAACGATCACTTACCGTGATACGGGTATAGACAACTTACCTGTGGGGCGAGGAAAATATTTCGCCAGAGCTCGTGTCTATTCGAATGTTTCCCATAAGGTATCGATTACTTAAATAACATTTGTATCCGATATGCACCGCGTGATTCAGGAACCTCATAGGGGTTGATCCCCTTTGCGTTTCAGCTAACAGAGTCACTCGATCCGCTTAAACGAAATCACTGGTGGAGACAAACACTGCCTCTAAGTGACTCTGCGGAGAGAGTCATTGACGGCAAGCATCCAGTGAACAGTAAGAGTCATACAGAGCTGAAATTTTTGTGCTTGTGAAGATGGAGTCCAGTGATTTGAGCAGAGTTATAATGTGTTCTTACAAAGAGCGATTAAAGTACAGAGTTTCAAAATCTACACGTCATTTAAAGTAAAAAAAAATAAGACGGGTGTCCTGTTAATCGCATTATATAAAATCTTCTTACAAAGGGCGATTGAAATACTGAGTTTCAAAGTCTACGTGTCATTCAAAGTAAATAACAAGACGGATGTCCTGTCAGTTACATTATAAGGAATCTTCTTACAAAGGGCGATTGAAATACTGAGTTTCAAAGTCTACGTGTCATTCAAAGTAAAAAACAAGACGGATGTCCTGCCAGTTACATTATAAGAAACCTTCTTACAAAGGGCGATATAATTGAAATGCTCACTTTCAATGTTCACATATCATTTATAGTAAAAACCAAACAAGACAGACATGTTATCATTTACACGACTTAAATTACCTCTCATTTTATGATTATAATCATTTTTGCACAGTTTTAGAGTTCATCATTTATTGGAAAGGCACGGTCCGTTCCCAGAGGTTATAACATAAAGAAAATATGGTGCGCAATTCACCAATTGAAGTGCATTCGAGTTTCTATGCAAAATTGCGCGCGTAAGTGCTGAATAGTGCATTTCCCTCCTTTAAGGGCGATGAATGATTATGAAGTATGTGTTATTTATGATAGCACCTGTTGTCTCACACTAAGATTTCACCCATGTATCTTGGATTTCTCTAAACATATTCATGCGTGCGGTTTCTGGAATTTCTGGCTTGGTGCTAGGTTATTTCTTTGCACATCAAGGTATGTTCTTCCTTTATCTAATTCTCGTTTTCTGTCTAGTGGGCTAATGACTATCTCAAAGGATAAAACGATGTCTGAATCAGGAAACAAGCAGAAATCAGAAAATAAAAATAGAAAGAATTACAGCAACAAGAATAAGAACAAGAAAAACAACAACAACAACAACAACAACAACAACAACAACAATAACAACACCAACGACATCAACAACTACAACTAAGCCTATGAGGTCAAGCATGATCCCTTCCTT
>JAWQUT010000733.1:201460-232534 GCA_033807755.1 Ellobium chinense
TAATGACATAAATAACATTCTGGGTGGTGCATGTGATATGATGGTGTATAGGAAAAGATTGCCCTGTCACAGAACTGGTGACGAATCTTGAGGGGTTTAATTGTTGGCAGGTCAGACATTTTTTAGAGCCACAAGGATAGGTGCCTTGCATGGAACTATGTACTGAGTGGGAGGGTTGTGGGGGTTTGGTTTTTATGAGAATATTACCAATGTTGGCTGTACGTCTCAAGGCGATCAATGGTTTGTGTGGGAAGAGAGTAGTCAGTTTTTGAGAGGCGTGCAGAATAGGTCGGTATTTTTCATGGGTGGTTTGGAGGTTGGGCATTTTGGGATGAAAGGTGTTGACGTAGGTGATCCTCTCGTTTTGTTCTTTGTGAGTGTTGTACATCATCATCATCATCAATACTGAGAAGAATCATCATAACCTGTTTATTATTGTTATTGTTTCGAAATTGTTTGAGCCGGTTGTTATATGTTGACTAAATAATAAATATACTAATTTTAAAAGAAGCCCCCCCCCCCCAAAAAAAAANCCCCCCAAAAAAAAAAGTTTAGGGGAACTATTCTATAAAGTGTAGTTCATGCATGCACTGCGCTGGTCCGAGTGGGTAATTATATACGAAGAGGGGGAGTAACTGTGAATGAAAGGAAAACTCTGTGCGTTCATTGTTTAGTTGTTATGTATGTGACATCTGTTCTTGGAAGTTAAGTATTATTTGTATCGTGTGCCATCCCGTCGCCCACTTACCACAGATGTAATCAGAGTTTTAGATAAATAAACAAACATATTAAAATTGTTATTATTCCTATAAAACAGTCTTTCAAGTATCTGTCACCATGATATAACGCCTCTGCCTGCCCCAGACAATCCACAGATTTACAGTATGCAAAGTCCGAATTCTTTCACCCACTGCGCACGCGACGACCATATTATTATAAGCTTACGTCAGATACGTTCTAGCCGCACGGACAAGCTGTCTCACAAGTGGTAAACGTGCTGCTCGGCCGCTACTACGTCACTTCCCAGGTAACGACTTCCGTGTATCGTGATATCCCGACTCGAATTTTCGTTATCAAATATCTCACTTAGAGCAAGAGGTAGCGGAATTATCTTCTCATTTACGCATTCGGGAAATCTGGTCACACAATTTGATAGACGATATATCTATATTAATAAAACGCTTCAGCCAAATTTGTGTCACAGATTTCTTGAGAACTACGTAACGTAAAAATATGCGGTTTTCACCTAAATTCGTAGAAAAATACACTTAAGGTAACTATACACATCAGTCTTCTTTATGTTTTTTTTTTACCCTTTTTTATAAAGAAGAATGTGTATAGCAACGAAATACAATCTCCGATAGATCTTTTCAATCCGCCCGATTCGCCAATCGTCCAACTTTTTCACGGAGTCTAATGCATTCGTCTGTGATGCCTTTCGGTGCGCTATGTATTCGTTCGCCGCTGGTGCGTTGCCTGCCTGCCCATTTGTAAAATGGGGTGTGACTTGTAGCTTATAATTCCAGTTTTCCTTTAACTGCAGTAAACACTACTAATGTTTTAGGAGTTTCCCGTGGTTACCGCAGTGCGTTAAGTAACGTAAAGGATTATGCATACCGCCCCAGAGCCCTAAGGACTAGTGACACTGATAACACGTCGATGTGAATCTTTTATTTGCACTGTAAACAGCAGATGTGTCAAACATATTCATGCTGAGGCAATGAATAGGATTAAATTCAGCCTTTGATCTCCAGATTATCGTTTTCACATGAGTACACGGGTTTTGTGGTATCATGCATTGATTTTTGAGTCACTCTTCGTCTGCGCCATCTGGTTTTGCACTACCATGAATATTTTATTCGGCTAAGGGTTAATAGATATTTATATTACCGAATAATTGTATGGTGCAAGCAATTGCAATAATTGTACCCGCTGGAATAATACATTAGAATATACTTTGTATCGTGCAAGCAATTCTAATATTGTATGAAATACTCTATGTAAGCTAGGTGGTATGGATGGATGGATGATTGATGGATGGATGGATGGATGGATGGATGGATGGATGGATGGATGGAGTGTGGGTGTCAGAAGACTTATAAATAGCTATGTCTGTAAATATTATAGGGATACTTTAATGTGGAAGAAAGTAACTGGGGGCATTATATGTGAGAAGAAACGAGAATGATGACGCAAGAAAGACACAGTGACTTGCATGAGAGACCTTGAGGAAGTGGCGAGAAAGGGACGTAACCAGGGTTTGGCAGATCTGAGATCATATTATGAGCTCATGATCTCATATCGTGAACTTTAGATCAGTTCACGTGAACTTGATATGAACTAAAGAGCTATTTTAGGCGAACTGATCTTGATCTGAAATTTACTAATTTTAGCTGTTTGATGTGAACTTGACGTGATTTATAATTTTTTTTTTAACTGCCTTTCAGCTCAGTTCACAACTTCACATCAACCTCGAAAAATTAGGTCCGAATGTCGTGGCTTTTTGGGTTGTTGTTTTTTTTTTTTTGCGGAGCGAGTGAAGACAGAGCGGTTTAAAAGGGAAGAGCGGCGTTTTCCACTCATCAAAGTCTTCGTCGATCAAATGTCGACATTGCAACGTTTTACCTTAGTGTGTGAAGCCGTAACTTTTCCCTGTCTCAGTCACATTGCCTGCTACAGTTTTTACTCACATAGACATAATCTTGCGTGAGGTTACTTGTCCACCGCAGTCTCTCTCAATCTCTCTGAAATGACAAGTGTAAGGCCGTTATTTCTTGTCCGATATGCCCCTTGTTTAGACTTTATCTTCACCACTTTGACAGACCAATGTGCTGGACATGTTTTTACCTAGATAAACAACCGAACACGCGTTTTGTGTTATTTTATCAAGTGCGTCATGTGCCAGCCCGGTATCCAGCGCCAGGCTCTCTGCCTGTGGCGCACGACCATCCTTTTGATGACGCTTGAAGTTCATTGTTCGGCTTGATACCTTTCCTTCTTCTACTGCTCACTGCCCTCTTTCTCTCTCTCTCTGTTTTTCTGCCTCTCTCTCTCTATCTATCTATCTGTGCCTCTCTCTGTCTCTGTATCTCTCTCACCCTATATTCCTGGAATTGTGTTCACCTTATCCATACTAGGATCCATCTCATTCCCCTCTTTGATCGTGAAGACCAGTTCCTTCTTTCAGAACTACAAAAGATGTCACGGGTATTCACAAACTGCTCATGAGGTCATCTCATCTCTAACAGCATAATGGTGCCGGAATTAAATTTAAACGTCGATGTGCCCGCTCTTTGACCGGCCATTCAAAGTCTGTTGATTGATTTATAACCAGTGACGCAACTAACACCGCCCCTAAGAGCAGAGAACACTGCCTGCGACAATGGTTAGCTGTCAATCAAATCCAGTTCGGCTTGTGTGGCGTATAAATTATTAAATTTGATAGTGCTCCTGAACTTGAGAGAACTTATTGTAATCTTCCTCCTTGTTCACTCCATTTAGATCAGTCTAACAAGCAAAACAGAAATAGAGGAAATGAAAAACTTTGAAACGATAAGTAGAAGTAAAATGCTCAAAATGTATGTTTTGCCACACCAACAAAGCAACTTAACTAATCATGGATTGTCATCTCGGATAAGTCGAAGTTACAACTCTTCATGACTAAGTAGAGGAATTAAATCAGTTTGGAAATCTCAAAGGCAAAGATGCAGTTGACAGAATTGTGACCCAGAGTACTCAAGATGATGATCATAACTGTTTTGTGTAGCAGAAAGCTTGCCATTCAGCTTTCACTAACAAAGGAAAAATTCCATGTGTCCACAGCAACCCATTTTTAAGTGCATCCTTAAAATACTGTATGGAGAACCAAAAAGTCTGCATGAAGAATTGGGTAATCACTTAAATGTTGGACAGGATCTCGTCTTTGATGTGAGTGGTGGTAGGAAGTGGACGCCTAAGCATTTTGGTTTGGGCTGTTTACACTAAGCTAACCTGTCAAAGCGGCTAGTTGATCTTTTCCACAAAGCAGACCATATCATTAGCTACAAAAGTATCCCCCATCTGGATACACCAAAGGCAGAGGGTACGTCGAACTTTGCGGATGCTGAAAATGGGAGCGCTTTATCTATCAATCTGACTCCACATCGATTCATTTTTAAACAGTTAACACTGACATTCGCGACTCAAGCTAGTACAACAAAAATAGGTTCCATCCCACACAGATGGCTGCATGGCAGCAGTGTGGACCGCCTTATGAAACACACGCATTGGTTTTGAAAAAGCTTGGAAGATCTACAGATTCAACGCTGTCAGGACCAGATATCTTCACGACTTGCAAACTCTCAGTAATAAATGTGCGAACTGTGGAAGCAGCTTCAAAAGATAGTATTAATTTGAAAAAGTTTAGGAAAGGGCAGATTTCAAATCTTTGGAAGAAGCGGAGGCAATGAAAAAAGCGTTTGTCCTCATAAGACAGGCCACAACAAGCTGCAGGGGGGCAGTTTAATAACAAATAATGCGACACGCACTCACCACGAATTACAGTCAGTTATAATATTGCCCGTGATACTAGCATAAACTGGACACACTCAACACAGTTTCCAGCGGTGCCAGTATAAACTGGACACACTCAACACAGTTTCCAGCGGTGCCAGCATGAACTGGACACACTCAACACAGTTTCCAGCGGTGCCAGCATAAACTGGACACACTCAACACAGTTTCCAGCGGTGCCAGCATGAACTGGACACACTCAACACAGTTTCCAGCGGTGCCAGCATGAACTGGACACATTCAAGACAGTTTCCAGCGGTGCCAGCATGAACAGGACACATTCAAGACAGTTTCCAGCGTGCCAGCATAAACTGGACACACTCAAGACAGTTTCCAGCGGTGCCAGCATGAACTGGACAAATTCAAGACAGTTTCCAGCGTGCCAGCATAAACTGGACACACTCAACACAGTTTCCAGCGGTGCCAGCATAAACTGGACACACTCAGCACAGTTTCCAGCGGTGCCAGCAAGAACTGGACACACTCAACACAGTTTCCAGCGGTGCCAGCATGAACTGGACACACTCAACACAGTTTCCAGCGGTGCCAGCATGTAATCCGAAAACTTGGAATGAAGTACTTTGTGCTGGCTGTAACTGAAATGTTACTTTGCAGGCTGATGCTGTTAAAATGGGACAACGATCACTACAAAGAGTCCCCAACCGTGTGCCTACAAGGGCTGAATACTGCAATGAACTTCCTCAGCGTGATTGGTCAGCATGTAAACGTAACTGAAATGCTTGATGCCTGGGTCAAATCTGGACAGCATGGAAGGAAAATCACTGAAAGTGTTGCCTGTGGTAAGAATTATGACAAGTCTATAACAAACACAAGATCATATACCAGACATTGTGACACAGTCTTTTCCCACAACTGCTTGAGTGAATGTCAGAGAAAGACGCTCATCTTATCATAGCATAGTATGTGCTGAAAAGTATAAGGACAGCCCTCAGAAACTCTTTTCACGTTTTATCATCTTTTTAGCTACAGAGAAGCAAATGAAAGGAAAGCAGAAAGCATTTTGCCAGAGTTACCTTGAAATGATGAGACTCCTTCTTCACATTCTAAGGGCACAGAGACAAGACATATAAAACCGTCATCTGAATGCTTCCAGAGAATGTCATATTTCTTAAGATACGATCACATTAATTTCGCCAAATGGGAATCATAATACCTGGCTGAAATGTGTCAGCTCTCTCAATGCAGAAAATTTCAAGGGTGGAAAATTCTTGCCAGAACTGACCTTCAGTCAGATTGATCCAGATCAGACCTTTGAGTGGATAAATGGAACCGGAGAAAGGTTTTTGCAGATTATTTTTTACGTATTACAACTGCATTTCAATGTAATTCTAACAGTTAATATCTTTCAATTAAGAATTTACAGTTTTTTTTTTTATGCAACTCGCCAATTATTTGGAAGATTACATATCAGAGGCGCCACCATTAGTCAACCGTGGTCACTTGTGGTCACTCTGCGGCCGTACTGATATTTTTAACTTTTACGGTAGATTGTAAGGCACTGATGTAGTCATACAATTGTGTTTTGCAAAAGTGGCACAGTGAAGTACGACAAACTGATGTTATTTGAATGATATGGGTAGTAACTAAGTGGGCAGCTAATAACTGACCCTATAAAGAGTAACCATTGCAGATATTCTAGACTTCCTGATTTGTAGTGTGCTATACTTTACATCCTCATGTATGTTAAGTGGGTATTTGAATTCAGCGTCCCAACATTTGATATATTTCAGTTATTGCCTCCTTTGTCCGAGCAGATGACCAGCTGTCAGTACTGGTCACTTCGTGATCATTTAAGAAATTTAAGGTGTGCAGTCGAAATTGCCCGCTTTAGAGATGTTTGCTGTGATTATTAAGCAAGTCAGTAAAGACAGTTAATGAACAGGTCACTGATCAAATAATAGTATAGATCTCAAAAGCTGGTCATTCAATGGTCATCTGACCATTCTTAATCATGTGTATGCTAGATATGCAGTCACTCCAGAATGAGAGGATAATTGGTATTGATTAATTTGTCCTATCACGACTCCTTCTAACACCAGCAGTTGTTTCTTCTTCGTGTTTATTGAATAGATATGGGTATTTCTCTACAAGTGGTCACTTACGTGGTCATTTTGACCATCAAATGCAATATATCACATCAAAATTGGCATATTCAAAATCAGCATCCATTTTTCAATATGAATATAATCTTTGACGAATTTTCAGTTCTATAAGGTCTTTGTTTTGTAGAAAAATTTGTATCGTTTGCAAGGGTTCACTATTGGTCACTTCAATAGTCATTTTTGAATCTTTAAAATGCAAAATCGGGCTTGGTATACAACGGATTCGTGATGAGCGCCCCAAAATTATGAAAGGTCCATTGCTGGACCAATGCCACCCAAAATGCCACGTACACTTTTTCTAAGCGTCAAATCAGAATTTGGCTCCAGTCTGTCCTACATGATCAAGCCGAACAATGAACATCTAGCGTCATCAAAAGGATGGGCGTGCGCTGCAGTCTAACGTTTCAGACAGCGTGGCGCCGGATACCGGGCTGGTAGATGAAGACGCAGCTGATGAAAGAACATAAAACATGTGTTCGATTACCTGTCTGTGTAAAAACATATTCAGCACATTGATCTTTCAAAGTGGTGAAGACAAAGTCTAAACAAGGCGTATATCGGACAAAAAATAACTGTCCATTCACCTTGTCATTTCACAATCCAACTCACAGGAACTGGGAGAGAGAGAGAGAGAGAGGAGAGAGAGAGAGAGAGAGAGAGAGAGAAGAGAGAGAGAGAAGAGAGAGAGAGAGAGAGAGAGATGTCACTGTGGTGGACAAGTTTACGTCACGCAAGGTTACGTCGATCCAACATCAGTAACAGGCTATTGGACTGAGAAGGGGACAAGTTATGGTTTCACACACTAAAGTCGAAGTTTGACCCGCGAAGACTTTGATGGGTGAAAAACGCCGCCTTCCCCCTTAAACCGCTTGCTTTTCGCTTGCTCCGAAAAAGACAGACACACACATTAAAGGCGGCACTGATTTCTGATTTTCGAGGTAGATGTGAAGTTGTGAACTGAGCTGAAATGTAGTTAGAAAATTACAGATCAGATCTCAAGTCCAGATCAAACAGCCAAAATAAGTAAAGTTCAGATCAAGATCAGTTCATCTAAAATAGCTATTGATGTCACGAGGTCACCCAAGGTTAGAGCGCTCACTCGAAAATAGAATTTTGGGGTCAGTGTCTAGACTACTGACTACTTTTAAGCAATGTACGTGGAGCACGAGATAGCGGGAGAATGAGGGAGTGAAAGGACGAGAGAAAGTAGTACTATAAAAGATCGGTAAAAAGTTCAGTCGAGCAGCTCCCCAACGCTTGTATGTGCTTGCGCATGAGACGATATGTACGACAGAGTGATATTGTGACCGAGAGTGTGCGTTTGACTGATTCAGGCCTTCTCGTAAGTGTGTCCTTAAACTTATAGAGAGGATAAGATAGGCCTAGATATTTAACCTATGATGTAACCTGGGCTTAGAAACATAGCGAGAGTAATGATCTGATGTTAACCCATGTGTTAAATGAAATGCTGATATGAACTAGGAGCAGCGACTAAAGAGCGATGCGTAGTCAGTGAGAAAGTATTGATGATATTATATATATTACATGACATTGGTAATACTGTGAGAGTGAAAAGAGAAGTGTTGCAGTGTTAGCGTAGTGTACTATGATGGGAATGTCGGGAAGAAGGTATTATTTGTACTTTATAAGTAGCTGGGAGTGCATGACAAGAATAATAGGAAGGTAGAAATAAAGACAGCATTGGAGGCATGACAGCCAGGGTATAAATGTCATAAATAATCAACTCCCTATTTCAGCAGAGGGAGATTATCCTATTTTAGCAAGAGATTACTTAAATATGGTTTTATTACTAAAGGGTCCCAAGATGAGGAGCTCCGTGTCGGCAGACACGAGACCCGGCTTGTAGCCTTACGGTGTCAGTGCCAGCCTAGACTGGGATCTATGTTGGGCCAGTTTCATGACCCCATGTTGAGTCAGTGACAGTCGGGAATCTAAGGCGGTGACAGTACAGGAGGAGGAGAGCCAGAAATCTCGACCCGCACTTAGCCAGGGATAGCATACCCAGGTGCGGCCCATCACTAGATCGAAGCTCTACCGAACGTATTAGTACTATCTACTTAGGTTTCCTGAAACCTTGATAATGCTTATTGAACAATCCTCTTCAGACTCCGAACAGGACACAACCGCTTACGATCACACTTACACAGAATAAAGCTGGCACACACGGATGAATGCACATGCCAAACGGGTCCCCAAACTGCCGAGCATATTCTACAGCATTGTCCCCTCTATCAAAATGCCCGCAACCAGATGTGGCCGTACGGGGCGGACCTGGAAGAGAAACTTTGGGGTCAGAGGGAACGACTCATCCAGACAGCGGCCTTCGTTGGTCTCACTGGGCTGGAAGTCTGAGGCATTCACATAGGGAACGCAGAAGAAGAAGAAGAAGAATGAGTGAATGAAGTGAGATTATGATGAGTGAGGTGATGTCAGAGGACCTCATAGGAGATACTTACTGTGGAGCCTTTACCCCAGTGGGAATTATAGGACGCAATTATTGTGAGACTAATTACTACCTAGATGATAGATTATTGCCTATACCTTTAATTATTATTGTAATCTTGTATTCTTCATTGTTGATAGCCTGTCGGGCTTTAGAGTAAACTAGAAATGTATTGAATGATCCTCTTTTGTCTTTTATGTATGTATGAAGTAGTTAGGACGAGGGGGACCTCATAACAATTGAGCTCAGATCAAGTTCACCTGAAATGATCTAAAAGTTCACGATCTTAGCTCATTTGATCTCAGATCTGCCCAGCCTTGCTCTCTGAAGCAGTACTGACGTGGACAGCTCATGGAGGAAGTTGGGGATCCGTGGTCGCTATGGCTAGTTGGCATGGACAATTTAACAAATCACGAATGTCGTATCTTTTTATTCTCCTTGCATTTGATTCCGTACAGGAGCCATGAAATGTTCTTTCGCGCCTCGGTGAGCGATAAGCGGTCACACTCACAGCTGTTCTCACTATTTTGTTATGTCTGAAACATGCGTAATCGAAATAACAGGTACCCAAGCCAGCGTTATTCATACCTTGATCAAGACAGTGTGTATGGGATACGTGCATACCTGATACAAACAGTTCTTATTGTGCCAATAGTGACGTGTCAGTCTAACGTCTTCCAGTCTCAGTCTCTCTCTCTCTCTCTCTCTCTCTCTCTCTCTCTCACACACACACACACACACACACACACACACACACACACACACACACACACACACACTGACACTGACACACACCCTTACATACACACTTTTACAGACAGATCGACAGACAGACAAACAGACATATAGATAGACAGGCAGACAGGCAACAGGGCAGACACAGATAGATAGATAGATAGATAGATAGATAGATAGATAGATAGATAGATAGATAGATAGATAGATAGATAGATAGATAGACGGACGGACGGACGGACGGACAGACGGACCGACGGACAGACAGACAGACAGACAGACAGACAGTACTTTCCAGTTACATTCGTTTTTCTTTTCCCAGCCCTACTAAAGTTACTGTTTTGTCCTCCCTGCCATACTTGTAAAATGCATCCTGTACTTGATTAAACGGCAGATGTAAATGAAGGGCTTCATGGCAAAACNATAGACAGATAGACAGATAGATAGATAGATAGAAGATAGATAGATAGATAGATAGTACTTTCCAGTTACATTCGTTTTTCTTTTCCCAGCCCTCCTATAGTTACTGTTTTGTCCTCCCTGCCATACTTGTAAAATGCATCCTGTACTTGATTAAACGGCAGATGTAAATGAAGGGCTTCATGGCAAAACGCATTATACACCATCTCATCTTGAGTCCAATGTCGTGACCATGCTACCAGCTGCTCCATTACTGGTTTAATGTCATTTAAGAGGCGTTAGGGCGGTGCGAACTTTTCTTTTAAACTAGCAGAAGACTGTATGATCTTGGGGTCGTGGGTTCGATTCCGAGGCTGAAGTCTGAAGTGAGCAGACACAACTGGATGCTTACAATGAGTAGAATAAAGGGGAAAGTGCTCAAGAAGACAAATAATGTAGAGTAAAAGTGAAGGCTTCATGGCAAAACGCATTATACACCATTCGGGGGTTGTGGCAAAACAGACCAGATTCAAAGCATATTTTTATGTGAAAGGTGAAATTTAAGTCGTAAATAATATAGATCAAATGTCCTTCTATGGAATGGAAATATACATGTATACTAAATACTCCTACAGCTACATGAAGTATGTAGAATGAGCTAAAAATTCATGTTGGTGGATAAAGCGTTTTGCCATGAAACCCTTCAAAATGTCCTCTTCTTTTCAAATGCGTCTAGGGTTTTGTCTTGGGTCATGTTCTTGGAATGTGAAATCATTTCCTTTCTTTAATTTGTTCATATATAGTTTATGTCTGATATTACAGCATTTAGTCTCCTCTTGAAAATTCCTTGAATCCGAAAAGTACAGAAATTTTCAGTTGCTCTTGCAATTTTCAGAGAGTCTGAATTTGAGCCACTAATTATTATATCGGTTCCTCTCGCTGGTATTTCTTTGATATTGCCATGTTGGCATGGACTGTGATTGATTACTATTTACTATCAAGTGTCAGCTATTACTATTTAATTTTCTTTTTACTGTCTATATTAATAAAACGCGTCAGCCAAATTTGTGTCACAGATTTCTCGAGAACTGCGTAACGAAAGAACATGCGGTTTTCACCAAATTCGTAGAAATATACACGAAAGGTTACAATACACATTAGTCCTCTTTATTGTATTTACCCATTTTTTTNATTCGGTTAAGGCGTTGGATTCAAGATCTAACAGTCGTGAGTTCAATTCCCAACCATGATCATGTTGTGAGTGCCTTGGGTAAGCATTTCATTCACATTTTCCTCAGTCCACCCGTCCGTAAATTGGGTACCTGGCTATAGGCAGTGGAAGATATTGTCAGAATGTTAGATATCAGCGCCTGTAAATGGCAGCGGCACTATATGCTCCCCAGGGAGCTGAGAAAGCCCTAGAATGATCAGGTCTGCTGGGGTAATAATAGTGCGAAGTCGCGTAAGCGGGCAGTAGCCTGGGTACAAAGCTTATAAAGAGCATTATTATTATTAATACTATTACCATTATTATTATTATAACTATTATTATCATTATTATTATTATATAAAAAGCGTAAATCCATAGATCCAAATAATCGGTGTAGACTCTTCAGTCCTAATAATTATTTTGTTTATTATGGTACCTTTAAAAAACAACCACTATGGTTTGTATGGTCTGTTGGTAGGAAAAATGTTAAATGTTGATCATAAGCCTATATACCCCTCCCCCTCAAAATCAACCGCAAACCCACTTGATCATTACGATTTGAAAATGCTTCTTTTCTCCACGTACCAAAAGCAAACATGAAAAAATTTGGAGAAAGAGCTTTTACGTCCTCAGGACCATTTGTTTGGAATAAACTGCCTAAAAGTATTGGTAAAGAAAATAGTCTATGTACTTTTAAGCAACTTCTCAAGACACATTTATTCAAACAATATCTTGATTGACCATGACAGTCTGCGAAACCAAATCGTTCTTTTTTTTTTTTTAAACATCTATATTGCAGTATATGTGTACAGGGTGTAGTATGGTTGGGTGTGTGAGCTGAATATTATATAATCTTGTTTACTTCTCTATGTAAAGCGCTCAGAGCCAGTATGTACAGGGATGAACGCTATATAAATGCTGTGTATTATTATTATTATTATTATTATTATTATTATGAGAAGCCAAGTGAGAATAGTGAGCAAAGTTTGTTGTAAAGTCATTTTTTAAATGCCATTACAGTTTCGCCTTCTTTTTCGAGAACTGATCAAAAAAAAAAAAGCCGTTTCGTTGCAAACCTATAATTTTATCAATGCCGATCTTACTGTTTCACCAACTAAAACGCGGTGTTTTTATTTTTTCCAAAACTCGGTATGTGGTCTCTGAATATTTTTGATTTAAGGGGAAATAACCGTCAGGTAATTGCTCTTCACACATGTAGTTTTATTACTGTTNTTTTAGCTGATTTTGGCTTCGTTTTATTTATGAAGTTTCCTAGTATAGTAGATCTGCCGGCTGTCGCCTGCTGCATACAGTAACTTAGTGCCTATTCTCATGGAGTCATTTTATAATTCCATGAACTGGACTGAGCTTGATCTGATCTTAGCAAAGACCAGGTGAACTGAGCTGATCTGAAAAATGCACAGTTTTCCTGGAAATGAGCTAAACTTGAACTATGGGCTTTTTTCTCTTACTGAACTGATCTTGATCTGAACTGACTTTTGGGTGAACTTGCCCAACACTGAACGGGACTAATGTATATATTAACCATCAATTCTAGCGCATGTTTCTTTCTTTCTTTCTTTCTTTCTGTTTTTCGTTCTTTCATTCTTTCGTTCTTTCTTTCTCTCTTTCTTTCTTTCTGTCTTTATCTCTTTCTTTCTTTCATTCTTTCTCTTTTTCTGTATTTCCTTCTTTCTTAATGTCTTTCTTTCTTTCTTAATTTTTTTTCTTTTTTTGTTTAATTTCTTTCTTTCTTTCGCTCCCTTTTCTCACTTCTTTGCCTTCGCCTTCACTTTCTTTGATTTGATGTAGATTATGTATTGAATTTGTGTTATATCTTTATCAAAGAAAAGTAAATTAAAAAAAAAAGAAATGTTCACCCAAAGTTTGATGTAAAAGTCTCGCATCCGCCACTGGTTGCCCTATTTCACACTTTTTTGCTAAAATTTTTCATTACAAAATCCTATTTTTTTTTCTTTAGTTTCAAATACAGTTGTCCCTTCCATTTTGATATGTTTTCTATACTGAACATTTCGTTGTATTCGAAATCGATGTATAATCGCACTATATTCTTGTTACAAAATAACTATATTTGGTGGCACAGAATCAAGGCAGGAAAAACAAGGTAAAAAAGGTGACCCGAAACTTTGCCTTATGCCACGATATTGATAACTTCCATCGACGCGACGTCTCCCTCGCTATTGATTGTGATAATCAATCTTCGCCTTTGTTATTTAGATTATGGATGGCTGTACACAGTGTAAGACAAAATTAATTTGCCAGGTGTTGTAACATTGTAACAATGTGTCCTGAGTTTTAGTATGCCTGCATCTGTTCAGGGCACACTATGTCTTATTATTAGCAACTAATGTATATATTAACCATCAATTCTGGCGCATGTTTCTTTCTTTCTTTCTTCTTTCTTTCGTTCTTTCGTTTTTTCTTTCATTCTTTCTTTCTCTCTTTCTTTCTTTCTGTCTTTATCCCTTTCTTTCTTTCATTCTTTCTCTTTTTCTGTCTTTCTTTCTTTCTTAATTTCTTTCTTTCTTTCTTAATTTTTTTCTTTTTTTTCTTAATTTTTTTTTCTTTCTTTCTCTCCCTTTTCTCACTTCTTTGCCTTCGTCTTCACTTTCTTTGATTTGATGTAGATTATGTATTGAACTTGTGTTTTGCCTTTATATCCAACGATTCGGTTAAGGCGTTGGATTCAAGATCTAACAGTCGTGAGTTCAATTCCCAACCATGATCATGTTGTGAGTGCCTTGGGTAAGCATTTCATTCACATTTTCCTCAGTCCACCCGTCTGTAAATTGGGTACCCGGCTATAGGCAGTGGAAGATATTGTCAGAATGTTAGATATCAGCGCCTGTAAATGGCAGCGGCACTATATGCTCCCCAGGGAGCTGAGAAAGCCCTAGAATGATCAGGTCTGCTGGGGTAATAATAGTGCGAAGTCGCGTAAGCGGGCAGTAGCCTGGGTACAAAGCTTATAAAGAGCATTATTATTATTAATACTATTACCATTATTATTATTATAACTATTATTATCATTATTATTATTATATAAAAAGCGTAAATCCATAGATCCAAATAATCGGTGTAGACTCTTCAATCCTAATAATTATTTTGTTTATTATGGTACCTTTAAAAAAAAAAAACAACCACCATGGTTTGTATGGTCTGTTGTTAGGAAAAATTTTAAATGTTGACCATAAGCCTATAATATTATACCCTTCTCCCTCAAAATCAACCGCAAGCCCACTAGATCATTACGATCTGAAAATGCTTCTTTTCTCCACGTACCAAAAGCAAACATGAAAAAATTTGGAGAAAGAGCTTTTACGTCCTCAGGACCATTATTTTGTTTGGAATAATAAACTGCCTAAAAATATTGGTAAAGAAAATAGTCTATGTACTTTTAAGCAACTTCTCAAGACACATTTATTCAAACAATATCTTGATTGACCATGACAGTCTGCGAAACCAAATCGTTCTTTTTTTTTTTTTAAACATCTATATTACAGTATATGTGTACAGGGTGTAGTATGGTTGGGTGAGTGAGCTGAATATTATATAATCTTGTTTACTTCTCTATGTAAAGCGCTCAGAGCCTGTATGTACAGGGATGAACGCTATATAAATGCTGTGTATTATTATTATTATTATTATTATTATTATGAGACGCCAAGTGAGAATAGTGAGCAAAGTTTGTTGTAAAGTCATTTTTTTTAAAATATGCCATTACAGTTTCGCCTTCTTTTTCGAGAACTGATCAAAAAAAAAAAAGCCGTTTCGTTGCAAACCTATAATTTTATCAATGCCGATCTTACTGTTTCACCAACTAAAACGCGGTGTTTTTATTTTTTCCAAAACTCGGTATGTGGTCTCTGAATATTTTTGATTTAAGGGGAAATAACCGTCAGGTAATTGCTCTTCACACATGTAGTTTTATTACTGTTAGATGTCGTAAAATTTTAAGAAGTGCATCTTTTGAGCTCAATTCGGTTTTCAGTGAATTCATACAGAAAGGCATGCTTGAATACATTATCAACTCATTTCTCAGTATAAATACACATCTTTGGGTTTTGGAAAAAAAAAACGTTCTTTAGCTGATGATCAAGGGGCAGCGGGATGACTGCCCGGTTAAAGGAAGGGGTACAAGATACATTAAGGCATATGTTCGTTTCTGTTCTTACTTGTCTTTCAGGTTACAGAATATCGGTACTGTTGTGTTGTTACTCCAGTTTGATGTTGAAGTATGTGACGAGAGGACAATTCTCTTGCGTTGTTAATTTAGGGTATAGAACATAGACATACGACATTACTCGTCAAAAAAGGTATACATACGTTCATTACAAGAAAGTCTAAGTCGCATATAGTGAGGTGAATATAGAAGAAGAATCCCCTAACAAGGATGTGCATCCAATATTTATATCACTGGCTAGTGGCTACAGCGCCAGTCATTGGCTGGACTCATGCACCATTGCAGAAGTGACGCTATTTCTATGAGTATGATAGAGAAAGGAGGGTTTGACGTCTACCCAGAAGTTCTTTGCTTGGTAGGACTAGTGTTACTCTGCTGTGTTGACCCGACTGACGTCACTAATCTTACTACTACATTTATGCTGATATTTTTCGAGCGAGCCAATCATCTTCTTCTTCTTCTGCTGCTGCGTTCCTCGGTCACGCCATCAATTCAGACTTGTCCATGAAGGCCGCTGTCCTCTATAGGTTGATAAGGTCCCCCCAGAGTTTGCTTTCGACAGTCGTTTGTGTGGGCCAGGTTTGCTCTCTCAAGGTTGCCAGGCTGGGGCATTCCTGGAGGATGTGTTGAGATGTTTGGTCTGTGGTGCTGCAGGGACACAGCGGGCTAGCACTGAGTTCAATGCGGTGAAGGTGGGCTTTTAGTCCGCAGTGTCCAGTTCGGAGTCAGCCAATAATCTAACTTTTACAAAACTGTGTTATAGCCACGTGAATGGTGCTGTGAACACAGATGTGCCATATTCAGATAGAGATAGTTGTCATGTCAAAAAATCTGCACCAAAAACAAGTTTTTCCCCTAATAAATACTAAGCATCACGATTTTTCACATAAATATCGGCGTTGAAACAATGCTATTTATACAAAAACCCGTAAGAGCGTAAGGCAATTATTCCGTAACAGCCGAGTTTTTCGCTCTTTCAGTACAGTTATAATAAGACTTTTTAACGATACAATAGGATAGGAAGAAACTGGTACTGAAATTATGTCCGATATAATTGTGTATCCGTTACAACTGTGTCTATTACAGGGTTGGGCAGATCTGAGATCATTTGATCTCAGATCGTGATCTTTAGATCAGTTCACGTGAACTTGATCTGAGCTAAAGAGCTATTTTAGATAAACTGATCTTGATCTGATCTATACCTATTTTAGCTGCTTGATCTGACCTTGATCTGATCTGGAATTTTCTAACTACATTTCAGCTCAGTTCACAACTTCATATCGACCTCGAAAATCAGAACTGAAAGCCGATTTCTAGCACAGCGAGTGAAAAGAAAACGCGGCGTTTTCCACCCCCTTCGTCGGTCAGTCTCTCGTCCATCGGTCAGATTTCGACATTACGTTTAGTCTTAGTGTTTGAAACCGTAACTTTTCTCGAACCAGTTCCATGCCTGTTACTGCTGTTACTCACATCGATGTAACCTTGCGTGAGGTTACCACAGTCTACCGCAGTCTCCCTCTCAGTCTCAGTCTAGCAGAGTTGGATTGAGGAATGACAAGGTGAATGTTCAGTTATTTCTTGTCAGATGTACGCCTTGTTTAGACTTTATCTTCATCGTTTTGAAAGACTTATGCACTGAATATGTTTATAGTACTTAGATAGGCAATCGAACACGCGTTTTGTATTCTTTCAGCGACTGCGTCTTTATCTACCACTGCCAACCCACCGGTATCCAGCGGCGGCGCCAGGCTGTCAATACCGTTAGCCTGCGACCGGCGACCTTTCTTTTGATGATGCCAGATGATGGTCAGATGTTCATTGTTCGGCCTAGTCACATACGTTAGTACATGTAGGCTATGTCTGGATAGTCTGGTCCACGTAACAGATGGACCGCCGGTTCAATCGGCATCCTTTGGGGCGGGATAGGGTGGAGTGGGTGGAAGGGAAGGGGGAGAGGATTGGAGGGGCGGGAGCTGTAGGTAGGGATGAACAAATTGTGAAAACCAGGAATTTCACCCCCATCTCCCATTTAGTGACAAAACTATTCTTTGGCATTGTATGCTATCAATCATGTACAGTAAAACCTGTCTTCTGCGCAGGGGCGTAGCGCAGGGGTCGAAACCAGGTAGGCAAATCTGCACATTGGCCACGCAAATCATCGCATTGTTGCCTTTTGGTCATCCTACATTTTCATTGGTGCGGAAGACAATACGGCTAATATTTGCTGCACCATCTATACCAAGAGCGCATGATAATCGTGACAACAACCACAACAGAGACAAAAACAACTAACTCAACCATAACAGCACTGTATTGATGGTATTCACTTTATGTTTACTCACTGTAGATAAAACTGACACGTCTTTTATGTGGGTAAATATATTGTGGCGATGTCGTTGAAGGAATAGGTTTAATGATCAGCTTTACTTCCATCGCTAGGAAAATCGTATTTCATGTTCGTGTCTGGTTCATAGCTGAGCTTGTCTAGTCTATTTTATTTTTCTTCATGAGATTCGAAAAGAGAGCTTGCAGGCAACATTGGCTGCTTTCAACACAACATTCACGTTTGTTAGGAGGTCCACTGAGTTCATCTTACCAAAACACACGGTCTCAATTTATCTAGGGTCTAACTCTAGACTAAGATCTAGTCTAGACCTATGTTAGACGCACCGAGCAAGGTTGTCAGACTTTTTTGCGAGCCGAAGCCAAATTGCGTGCAAACGCGCCAAAAGTGAGTCAAACCATGTTCGGAATGGGCCTACAGGAATCAGGATTTTACTTAAAAGAATTTTTTTCTACAAACTGCTTGTGTATTGGATATACGTGGGTATTATAGTTATCATAAATCGTTTTACAAACACCAGAGCGACATCATAGGAACTGAGTGTCAAATGGGATCATTTTTTTTTTTTAAATCCGTGTTCATCGGGCAATTATGACAGAAGCCCGATCATTTGAGATACTATTTTGAGAGAAATAAAAGTATTTTAAATTTGAAAAATTAGTCAATTTTAACCTGATTGTTTGAACCAAAAAAATTGTCAAAGAGCAAATCAGTTATTTGAGACCCAAGAGCTTTTTAAAAAGAGAAATAACTGCTATTTGGCTCCAAAAGAGCCAAGTCTGGCAACCCTGGCACCGGGATGATGCAAGCTTTAGCTAGCTAACACAGACGACTTCATTCAACTGCGGCCAATGGGAAAAGAGAGTCAGTCGTCTGACCTCGTTTGTCTTCCGTAGGCATTTTGATTTTTGCCTATAGGCATGGAAATTTTAACACTACTCGGGGATGCCTTTGGGGCTCAGTCTGGGCTCGAGTGACGATTTTTTGCGTATAATACAGTAGAAGAGGAGCTGCCCGCGAGTTACCCTGTGTAGTCAAATTTTCGAAGTGACTACTACTGGGCTAGCCAAGCTGAACTGCGTTTGGGGCTCAGTCAGGGTGCAGTCGCCTTTCTTTTGATATGATACTAGACTAGTACGGTAGAAGAGGCGCGGCTTTAGGGGTTGCCTTTCATAGTCAAACATGTGAAATGACATTTTCATTTTGTTCATTCTTCTAAACTGAGAATTCATAAGGCCTATGAACGCAGGCCTTTCTTATTTCAATTATTTTCTGCTATCTGTGTTTTTCCGTTTTAACATCTTGTGAGGCCTTCCTTTTTGAAGTGGTAGTCAATGACTATTTGACTACCATTACGCTACGCCCCTGCTTCTGCGGTCCCTCCGATGAGCGACCCCCCCCGATCTACGGACACCTACTGNCCGATCTGCGGACACTTTCACTGTTCACCGACCATTTTCACACTGAAACCGACTTCCGATCAGTGGCTCCCTATGATCGCGAGGCGCGGACACCGATCTTTCAAAGAGCCGTCTTCACTGTGACGAGCGACCACGTGTGCCCTATGCATTTCCTGAGTCGGAAAGCCTGAGTCCAACAATGACCGTATCGAAGCGAATCTGCCTTCAGAAGAACCCTTTTTCGGCAGGCAGTTAAATCCACGGAAAGAAAAGACCACACAAACAACATTAATTTAGCATTAGCAGTAAAGAAAAGAAAGTCAAGGAAAAAAACAAACCTCTGTGATTGGGAATAAAGTGCAGTAAAGTGAATGGTAGGCCTAACAGCGATCTCTGCTGAGGACACGTGGGACTTTGAAAGGATATTAAAAGCAAGTCCCAACCTATCAAATGGAAAATGCAAGTTGAGGAAGAAAAAATCCAGTAAACCACCCACGCAGGTTCTTTAGTAGAAATTGTGCTTTTCTTCTCTCTTGCCTGAACGCACCCAGACAAACCGACGCCGCGAGGTGAGTAGTACTCACTGTTCAAGCCTAGCGGCCAAAAAGCGGTATAAAATAAAGGGGGTTTCGGGGGTGGAGGGGAGAGGTAGCCTACACACTACACAGTGTCTCGTAATTGTTACTATAACTCTTAATCTAAGCAAGCGGGAAGGACGAGCAATTTTTATTCCTGATGAACGGACAGGGTTACAGCATAATTTTGCTGCGTGACTGTCAGTGACAGGGTTCACCATAAATGGGGGAACGGGAAGTCATGATTTCTTCCATCGTTTGAGGGTTTTTTAATACATACTGATCACGTAAACTTACAGACTATCAATAAGACAATCAATATGCCCCAGTTGCAAGCTTACTCCTCTGCTATTTCTATTACCAAGAGCTTTATTGTTTTCTTTTACAAACATTGAGGAAGAAACAGGTGTAATTAAATGAGGACCAAATAAAAGTGATTGTAAATGGCTTCCTGTTTGCTGTGATAATTCAAATGGTAAAAGTTACTAAAAGAGTATTAATTTTCAAATGTCTGGTCTTTAAATATTGTACATGCAGTTTGTATTTGTACCATTATATTATTTGCCGCGTGATATGAGGCTCATACTACTCATAGTTTGTGATACGCTTTTCAAGTATAAGCCATAGGAAACATTGTTTACCTCGGTGTACTTGGAGAACCCAACCCTCCCTGTGATGAAGGGACAATTTTCTGATTTCCCTTCAGTGTCCCTACATCACAGGTTTTACTGTATATGAATTTTAAATTAAATTTCAAAACATACAATGAAGCTACTTTAGACACACATTTTTGGGTTGGTTTTTTTTAGCCCAGCCTCTCACCACTGCTCAGGAGCTTAGTTGCCATAATGTCTGTTGTCAGTTGTCAGTTGGCCAGAGCAAGACTTAACTTGTTCAGCATTTTTTTTTCTGAGCTTAGAATGAGGAGTGTGAATACTGTGAAATTGTGAAATGGTGATGTCTTTACTGACGCAAGAAATGTAAAACTGTAGTGGCGAGTTCATTCCAATATTTACCCTCGATCCTAAATGCCAATTTGGGGACATTTTCGGGATGAAGGGTAAGTTAGCCACGACTGATACCATTTTTAAGGACCAATTAGGCATTAATAAATGTGTATTGTAGATCTGCCGATTGTCGCCTGCTGCTTAGTGCTTATCCTCCTGAAGTCATTTTCAACTCCGATGAACTGATCTGATCTTGATCTGATCTGAGCAAAAATCAAGGTGAACTGAGCTGATCTGAAAAATACACAATTTTCCTAGAACTGAGCTAAACGTGATCTAAGGGCATTTTTCCCATAATGATCTGATCTTGATCTGATCTGGCTTTTTTAGTGAACTTGCACAACCCTGGTCTATTATATATGGATTCTACTGCGTGTAGCGTGGCCGAATAGCTGTGCAGTTGGCCTCAGGATGTAAAGATCGTAGGTTCGAATCCCAACGCCGTAGTCGTGCCGTATATGCCTTGGGAAGACATCTCACTCACATTTCCTCCGTCGATCCCCATCTATTCACACACACACACACACACACACACACACACACACACACACACACACACACACATATTTCAAATTATTTATTTCCATAAAAACATATTATGATGTACTTGTATAATGTCAATATTATGCGATAATACACTACATACATTGTACACTATGGGAAGTACACGTAATGGCCACATTCTGTCAGAACATTCGCGAATGAAAGAAAGAAAGAAAGAAAGAAAGAAAGAAAGAAAGAAAGAAAGAAAGAACACATGATGTGGTATCGTTAAAGAAAAAAACAGAAAAGAAGAAACGTATGCTTGGTAGAGTTAAAGAAAACAGAAATAAAGAAGAAGCGTATGCTTGGTAGAGTTAAAGAAAAAAACAAAGAAAGAATAAACGTATGCTTGGTAGAGTTATAGAAAAAACAAAGAAAGAATAAACGTATGCTTGGTAGAGTTATAGAAAAAACAAAGAAAGAATAAACGTATGCTTGGTAGAGTTATAGAAAAAACAAAGAAAGAATAAACGTATGCTTGGTAGAGTTATAGAAAAAACAAAGAAAGAATAAACGTATGCTTGGTAGAGTTATAGAAAAAACAAAGAAAGAATAAACGTATGCTTGGTAGAGTTATAGAAAAAACAAAGAAAGAATAAACGTATGCTTGGTAGAGTTATAGAAAAAACAAAGAAAGAATAAACGTATGCTTGGTAGAGTTATAGAAAAAACAAAGAAAGAATAAACGTATGCTTGGTAGAGTTATAGAAAAAACAAAGAAAGAATAAACGTATGCTTGGTAGAGTTATAGAAAAAACAAAGAAAGAATAAACGTATGCTTGGTAGAGTTATAGAAAAAACAAAGAAAGAATAAACGTATGCTTGGTAGAGTTATAGAAAAAACAAAGAAAGAATAAACGTATGCTTGGTAGAGTTATAGAAAAAACAAAGAAAGAAGAAACATATGCTTGCTGGATAGAGATTTTAGGATGACACCAACATGAACATGCGACACGTGTAGACTGGGGAGGACAAAAAAGTTTCACTTGAGACTCAGTCGATGAACGAGGATATGTGAGTGAACGACCCGAAGCAGTAGAGATTTCATGAATCTCTCTCTCTCTCTCTCTCTCTCTCTCTCTCTCTCTCTNTCTCTCTCTCTCTCTCTCTCTCTCTCTCTCTGTGTGTGTGTGTGTGTGTGTGTGTGTGTGTGTGTGTGTGTGTGTGTGTGTGTGTGTATTTTGTTTTTCAGGTTACACCACTTAGTCACGATTCGGATAATCGCAACTTCCGCTTAATAGCAACAACTTTCCACGTGATTCATTTCCGCTCAAAAGTTACAGGATACTCGTAACCCCTTTTACATCGCAGCTTTTGCTGTGCTCCTGGAGAGTTGCGATAAAGCGAAGTTGACTGTAGCATTGAAGCAGAGACTGATACTATTGTGAGACATCCACCCTATCAGTATCAACAAAGTCGTGATGTCGAGATGTCGTCGGTCTACAGGTAGTAATGGGGGCGGTATCGTTTCTGAGTATCGGTATTTTCAGATACCCAGCAGTTTCGATTTGGATTCCATGGTTTATTGTTTATCCAAGATTTGCCAGCTTTAGAAATAATCTCCTTCCAAAGAGAGTATGCATCAAACCAAGTATGCATAAATTCATTTCTTTCATTAAATTCATGAAATCAGAGGAAGTTTCGAAATTTTCACTACTGTTTCAAAATATTTCAAAGGTATCAGAGCTCGGTCTTATAAACATCTTCTGGTGTGTGCTTGCTTTTCACGAGAGAGAGAGAGAGAGAGAGAGAGAGAGAGACTGTCAGCGATCGCCTCAGAGTGCAAAAGAGATAGGGAAAAGGGTTTCGAAGGGTTTTCGTGTGAGTGAGTATGTGTTTGTGTGTTTGGGTGTGTGTGTCTGTGTGTGAGCCAGCGTGCGTGCTTGTATGTTTGTGAGTACGTTTACGTGTGTGGATGTTGAATTACCTTGATGTTAACACATAATATTGTATTTATTCGAATTGGTTGAAGACCTATACTTGTAATAAAATTGAACTTGAATTTGAACTTGAACTTGAACCTGAACTTGAACATAGTTTTGCTACTTTCGATGTCAGTAAAGACAGCTTGTATGGCCCTAGACTGCCAAAGGCGTGGAAAAAAAAAGCAGCCTGCTCCGCTTACTCGCAATCCGGATAATATCAACTTCCGCTTAATAGCAACATCATCCCAGAATGTGCCTCGTAAGGAAACTGTTGTGCAATATCATACAATGTTATATGTTTCATTCATAATACAAATACATGTACAGAGAACAATATGTATGATACATGTAAGTATGGAGTTTAACAAACGAAATTTTAATACGTAACAATGCAATTGCTGATTACCCGCATTGCGGCTTCCCGGACACTTTGAGATAAAGGCTAAGTATCGCATTACTTTAAAAAATCAGGTATCAACCCACCTTTGCACGATAACACGGAGTGTGCATGTCGAGGCCTATCCGCACGGATGCACTAGTGATACGGCTTCACCGCACGTCTCGTTGTCTCGTGATAAGCAGGGCTGCCCCTCCTAGAGATTTTTCACTTGCGCTGGTGAAACTGAATTTTTTTTGTGGCTTGTGATCTAGTGAAGGAAATGTGGAAAATGGGAGGATCTAGTGAAAGGTTGGGACCGCTGAAAAGATATAGTACATTATATGTATAGTTTATTATTGTGGCCTACCAAATAATACTGGAATACTGAACACTGCATGATAATAATAATAATAATGATGATGATGATGATAATAATCATAATAATAGTAATAATAACAATATGCAAGAATCAGCTTACTGAATTAGAGCCTAAAGCTCAGCTGAACTATTACCGTAAGTACAAAGAAGAAGAACCCGTAAAGCACTTTCTAAATCTTCATCTAGAAAACCTTTTAAAACTACGTTAAATTCTGTACACATCCTGGTAGGCCGACCTCTTGTAGTCTCTATACAATGCCACTAAACGACGAAGGTTTATTCCGTTTTTGCTTCCTGCTTTCTTGTTATTTGTTCATTTAATACCTGTAGTAAATTTGTCTGCTTCCTGACAACAATGATAAGGATCCAAGTAACGTGTGTATAGTATCAAATGTCTTGCAACTGGTGAGAGGAAACGTAGGTTGTTACATTAGGAATTGAGATAGGGAGCACTCCAGGTGATTGTTTTGTGTGTGTGTGTGTATGTGTGTGCATGTGTGTGTGTGTGTGTGTGTGTGTGTGTGTGTGTGTGTATGTGTGTGTGTGTGTGTGTGTGTGTGTGTGTGTGCATGTGTGTATGTGTGTCTGTGTGTGTGTGACGTTTCTGGACATCTGAACGCATGCTAAGAGTGTTGATGTCTTTCGCTCTGTGGTGGTCTCGTACAAGGTTAGTATTTACTGCAGTGTGTATGTGTACTGCGACCAGGTCCATTTACCATCTTATAGATAACAAAGTTATTATTATCTTATCTTATCTTATCTTATCTTATCTTATCTTATAGAGACAATCCATATTCAATTTTGTTTTTATCATTGCAGAAATAGAGAAAGAAAATCACTTATGCCCACAAAACTGTTGATTTTATGGGTGAATGGAAACCAACTGTAGATAAACTTGAGGTTTTTCAATGAAGCTGAATAGACCATCTTTGTAGAGAGAACTTCAATTTACAATTTTTTTTCAGACTACATTCCATTGCTACTGTAGACAACTACATCTTGGGCTAGAAAAATGCTGGGTCAATTTTTTTTTCACTTAAAAAAAGTAGCCACATTACGCTTTCTTGAATCAATTTTTTTTTTGCTAAGAAGCGACTTTAAGTCTTGATTTGACAGACTGCACGACAAATACCGTTTCAGAGGGTTTAATAATAGTTTCCAGTAAACTGTATTAGAATTTGGAACAAACACTTTTTCATACAGTTTAATTATAGTTTTTATGGAATGAATACTGTTTTACAGGGATAAATATAGCTTCTGGTGAAATCTATTAATATTTGGAACAAATAATGTTCCAGAGAGTTTGATTCAGTTTCCAATGAAATCTATTGAAATTTGGAATAAATATTATTTCAGAGATTTAAAAATAGTTTCTAGTGAAATCTACTAATTGTTGGAACAAATACTGTTTCAGAGGATTTAAAAATAATTTCTAGTGAGATCTACTAAAATTTGAAACGAATTCTGATTCAGACAGTTTAAAAATAGTTTCTAATGAGATCTAGTAATTTTTGAAACAAATACTGTTTCAGAGGGTTTATAGTTTCTAGACTTAGTGAAATCTGCAGAAATTTCTCCTTAGATTCCAATGAAGTAGCAAAAAATGAGAGTGGCAACCTTCATGTCAATGTTACCAGTCCCTCGTGGATCGCATCTTCATTATACACACCGGATCTACCGATAGATACCATCGATCTTGAAGTAGATTTGAAATCTTGGCAGTGCACGCAAGGAAAAGCTCGCAGATAGGAGCTATTGTTTATGTTGATGTTGACAAGATCAGATTACAATGAAGTCTTCAAGTACGTCTGAGGTTCAGCCAGTAAGTACTCCGAGTTGGTTGTTTGGTTGTTTGTTTGTTTTTTTTGTCCTTTCAACTGTTAATAATAATAAGTAATACAATAATAATAGTAGTAATAGTAACAATCATTTTGATAATGATAATGATAAGCGATTTATGAGTCTCTTGTCTTAAGATAAGACTTCATAATATTATTACCCCAGTAGGCCTGATCAGTCGTGGACTTTCTCAACTCACAGTGTCACCACCGTTTACAAGCGTTCATTAGCATTCTGACAACTGCTACCTAGTGCCAGATACTCATTTCGCAGATGGGTGGACAGAGAAGAATGAGGAGGAAATGCTTTTCAAAGGCACTTACAAAATGACAGATCGGCAGCATTTTTTGTTGTTTATGCCCATTAAAAGGTCGGATTGGGAGCTTGTGCTGCCCATTTTTAGTAACATAAAATTGGAAGCACAAGTATACATATGTAGGCTATTAATATTTTATGTTGTATTCCAAAATTCCGAAACAAAAGTAAGGACCCCGTGCTTACGTGTCCGTGTCATTTGCTAACTGCTCACAATTTTATGGCTTATGTTACCTGTATAATTTTTTTCAGGACCGTCTGGTCTCGTTTACTTTACGACTCGGGTCAATTTCACTTCCATACTGCCACTGTCATCGTCTTTAAGTCACCACTATCACCATCACCACTACTACCATCACGACCATCACCATCACCACTGCCATCGCCACTACCACCACCACCACCATCACCACTATCACCACCACCACCATTAACACCCTCACCATCACCAGCATCACCACCACCATCATCATCACCACCACTACCATTACCACCATCACCATCATCACCACCATCAACACCATCACCACTATCACCATCACCACCACCACTACCACCACAACCACCACCACCACCACTACCACCATTACCACCACCGTCACCATCACCACCATCATCACCACCACCACCACCATCACCACCACCACTACCATCATCACCACCACCACTACCATCATCACCACCACCACCACCATCATCACCACCACCACTACCATCATCACCATCACCACCACCATCACCATCATCACCATCACTACCACCACTACCACCATCACCATCACCACCACCACCGGCACCATCACCCTCATGAATCAGAATATCATCACACTGCAGGATTGCTTATAATAATGTTATAACAATAACAATGTGGGATTCACGTCTCGTAATCAGGCTAATGCCTGCTCACACGACTTCACTCTATTATTGCCCCGGCAGGCCTGATCACTCTAGGACTTTCTCAACTCCGTGGGGAGCAAACAGTGCCGCTACCATTTATAGGCGCTGATCACTAGCATTCTGACAACATCTTTCACTGCCTATAGCCAGGTAGCCATTTTACAGACGGGTGGACTGAAGAAAATGTAAATGAAATGCTATCCCAAGGCACCTACANACACGACTTCACTCTATTATTGCCCCGGCAGGCCTGATCACTCTAGGACTTTCTCAACTCCCGGGGGAGCAAACAGTGCCGCTGCCATTTATAGGCGCTGATCACTAGCATTCTGACAACATCTTTCACTGCCTATAGCCAGGTAGCCATTTTACAGACGGGTGGACTGAGGAAAATGTAAATGAAATGCTATCCCAAGGCACCTACAACACGACCGTGATCAGGAATCAAACTCACGACCTTTAGATCTTAAGTCCAACGCCCCAACCATTAGGCCACGCTGCACCACAATATTGAATGATAGTAACATACAGTCTTAAGCCTCTTAAGTAACATGAAAAGGTTTAAAGTATATTAATTTTCGTGTGGATGCGAACAATAGGTATACGCCCATCTTAATGCACATTTTTTTTTCTGCTCTGTCACTACATGACGTAATCTCGTGCTGTGCGTCTCTCTTGTGATCTTTCTCTCTCTCCAGCCTTTACCATCTATCCAGGTTTATATGCCATAAAGTAAATGTGTCAGTTATGCACTTTTTTTTTGTTTTTTTGTCCTTCTTCCTTTTTTTTGATTCATTTTGAACTGTTGAATTCATTATTATGTGGTTGGCTTTTGCCTAAATAAACAATCTTGAATCTTGAATCTTGAATCTATAACTAAGACGTATGACACATCACGAATGTCCTTACAATTTCCCTTCCTCCTTTCAAAACCACCGCCACCACACACGCACCACTCAGTAAGCATGCGTTGTCAAGTTTATCTGTGTAATGTTTTTTTAATTGTTAAAGAACTGCTATCAATTTACAAAATCTGGAAGTGTACGTACAGAGTAAGTAGCGCCTTGATAAAGTGTCACGAATGTCCTTACAATTTCCCTTCCTCCTTTCAAAACCACCGCCACTATACCCGCACCAATCAGTAAGCATGCATTGCCAAGTTTATCTGTGTAATGGTTTTTCTTTTAATTGTTAAAGAACTGCTATGAATTTACAAAATCTGGAAGTGTACGTATAGAGTGTGTAACGCCTTGATAAAAGCGTCTAGTCACGAAGCGTTGACTATTTTTTTTAAAAAATAAACCCATTTTTCAGAAAGGTTTGTGTCAAACCTGAGCAGAATCATATTTACTTTTAATGATATAGAATAAGTAGCTCATGATCAGTCAACATGACTTTCCCTCCCTTTCTCCTGATTTTGGATCATATTTTCCTGAATTTTCAGGATATAAGAAGATAAGTTTGATATGTTATCCCGAAAGGAAGCATGTTATTTTTGTCGACAGAGCTGTTCAGCATGTATTTATTCGCGACGAAATGGTATCGATACCATTAGTAAAGTATCGATGGCAATCTCACAAAAACGAATAAAATTAAAATGCTGATGTTTTACATGGTCAAAGGCAACATATATGCCTAGGGGTTACTGTCAAAAATCGACTGAATATTCAATGGGTGTACTTGTCACTTCAAACGAAACTAGTTTTTATCATTTGTACTAGTACCGATACCTTAATAGTTACATAAATAGTTACATAAATGTTACATAAATGTTACATAAATGTTACATAAATAGCTACATAAATGGTCGTAGATAAAAAAGATGCTCAACAGTTACAGAGTGGGTTCAAAGGGAGTCTTGATCAGGACATCTGTGCTGACTAAAACAAGCAAATAAATGTTAGTAAGACCCTACTTCCAGGTATTACTTTTTGGCAGCTGGATTACATAATGTAGTCTGGTAGAAACGTGGCGAAATGCGATGACATTCTATAATTCACCTGGCTACTTATGCTGTAATCCTTTCAGTGTTTACTTACGCGTCTAACCCAGTTTTGACATATATTTTTTTAACCATAATCAAGAAATATTTCCACAAATCACGTTGAAATGACTGGAACAAATATAGGACGATTTCGCCGTAAATGAGTGAGCATGTGTCATTGTTTAACAAAAAAAAAAGGGGTTAGGGAAAGTGTTGAATTGCGGCGAAATCGAGCACACTGCAAATATAACATAAATTATAAAAAGGAAAATAGATAGTAAAAAATTACTATTTATTGTGCTTGTTTGTTTGTTTGTTTGTTTGTTTGTTTTGTTTGAGTTGGTGCTTGACGCCACGCCAGCACGATTAACTGCTGTGTCTATTTGGTGACTTCCATGTTGAGTTTGACAGAGTTGTGTCCCCTGACGCACAGTTGTGTCCCTTGACATAGTGTCTATTATATATTTGATAACTTGGTGACGACACATGTATCACATTTCCCATTTCCGGATAAAGCGCCATAGCTAGAGACTTCATTCTTTGGTGTGAGGGTACAAAAAGATACATCAGCCATCATGACAGCCTTCGATATTTACCATTTGGAATCTCGGAATCAAGAAACAAAAATATTTTACAAACATTACAAACATTTCCGGTTCTTCTACGGTTACTGGTAATCCAGGTCCGGAAACGAAACAAAAATTTTGCCGGCGAATGACGTCATCAAAATTTGCGTAGGTGGAATTTTCATAGGCAGGAATTAAGCTTTTGTAGCTCTGTCGGTGGGAGAGGGAGNGGGGGGGGGGGGGGGGGGGGAGTAGGAGGGAGAGGAGATGGAGAGAGAGACACACAATAGAGAAACTGTTCAGTTGACGTTTGGCATCCCTCCCTCCCTCCCTCCCTCTCGCTTGAAGAGTTTACCTTGAATGTTATGCTACATCATCATCTCCACCCCACGCTACAAACGATAATATCACCAGCACAAGGCGGATTGCTGTAATCTTCCTACAGTACTATAGTCCAATTCATCTTGCATAGACAAAAGTCATCACCGCTCTCACCCACCTCCTCCACATCCTACCCCTCCACTTTACCCCGCATCCCTTGTTTAACCCAGTGATATGAATTTTTGCATGTAACAACAGTACTTACTGGGGTGTCTTTATCAGTCGTCAGCGGCCTATAACAATGTCTTGAATACACAAGGCCTTTGTTTGCTTAGTAACTGACGGAAGAAAACGCATGTCAAGCTCTTTGAATGTTCAACTCTCGGGTCTCATAATCGGCTATCAGTGTTTGGTCTATCGCAGTGCCTCATCCTGCCACAGTCTCATCTACCACAAGGTTGTTGATAAAAAAAAAAACAACAAAAAACAAGACGTCCCACTGCCAAATTTAGAACCCGCAGGTTGTGGAAGCCATTACATTATTACCGAGGAAAGCTTCTACTTTCGGCGTAACTCGAATAAATTCCATGACGCAAAAGACAACTGAGTCCAGGCTGGGCTGTACCAACTGAGCCCCGTAATACTGTAACAACTGAGCCCTTAGTTATACACCAACAGAGCACCGGTTTAAACAACCTGCTGTAAACCTGGGTTGTTGATTTTTTTAAGTGAAATGTTGACTTAGATTTGGTAACAGCTGGTTAATACTAGTACTATACATGGTAGTGTATGATGGTTGTTTACTGTACGTGAACGCGTATAATGTTTTTATGTTTCTTCACTGTGTAAGTATGTATCAGTGTGCGTGTGTGTGTGTGTGTGTGGGTGGTGGGGTGGGGTAGGTGGGGAGTGTTT
>JAWQUT010000734.1:62106-73769 GCA_033807755.1 Ellobium chinense
CCCCCCCCGAAAATAACAAGACTTGGTATATTTTGCTGAAAAATCCAAATGTTTCGGTCTGAGCTCGTACACGAAAACATAAAATGCGGTATATCGATGGAAAGCTCTCGTCGTGTTCTTTATGAATAAACACACACCACCGCATTTGCTATGTACGTCATTGGGGAATCCCCAGCCAAATGTGACCACGATTTTTCAAAACGCTGCAATGTTATTGGATAACTGTGAAACCCTGAAACCGGTTTCAGTTTGCACATGTGCAGTAGATTCCAAGCAGTGGAAATTTCCACGTAGACATGCGCAGGTAACTGACTACAGCTTCTTCCGGCCATCGATTGTAAACAATTCTTCCAAGCGACGCATGCTTACTTTGTTCACTCTGCGCTTCAACTTATCATCTACACCCTCATAGCTTAGTGGCTGTTTGATTGACTGGAATCTTAATCGACGATTGGGAGGACAGGATTCATGTTTGGCAGGAAATGACGAAATGCTGAGCCCAGAGATCGTCATAATAAGAGATCGGAGACAGAGGACGTGAACAGGTTCGTTGGCATTCGGTGTTGACCTCGTTAGCAGATCAGCCTAAATAGACTAAATTAGACAAAACAACTAACTGAAGAACTTTTGTATTTTATAATGCAGTGTCGTCTACTTCGTGATTATAACTTGTTGGCTCTGTTTTAAGGGAGGGAAGAGAGTGGTGTATGAAAGTGTATGGAAAAAAGCAAGGGATGGTTGGCTTGCTTAACATAAAGGGAACGACTGTTACGTAATATGGGTCATCAGGAAAGAGTGGAAAGGAGAGGAAGGGGGAAGGAAAAATTGAGGGTATACGGATGATTGAGGGCAAATAGGAAATTTTATTTTTAATCTGCTGATGTAGTATTGTGATCAAATTCTTAGTGATATCTCTGAGATGTCCACATTTTGAAGTCTATGTATGTAACGTCTTTTATTGTTTTCGGGGGTTTTGTTTGTTTTTTGTTTTTTTCAGATTATTTCCTGACACTCCTGAAAATGGTGCTTTGCTCCAGTTGATGATCTCTCATTAACTGATTCTGATCATGACGCGGAACTCGCATTAGATGAAACTGAACTCGCACCGACTGAGACAGCAAAAGCTGAGCAAAAGTTTGAAATGTGTGCTCCTTCACAGAACGGCAGCAACTCGACAGGAAGTTCGTACACTCTAGTCCACTCATCGTTTCTGTTGTCACTAATCGCTGCTGTCAGCTGCCAGAATTGCCACACTTCAGACCTTGCGTTACGCAATATAAGGAAAAGTGGACCGGCTTATCTTTTCCAACTTTATTGCCCTGTCTTCGATGAAGAGATATGGAAGGACTGGATATTACCTTAGCCATCGAAACGGTATGACATTAACTATCGAACTGTCCATTCGTGCAAGGATAATTGCATCGGACATGCCAAGTTGTGTTATCTTTTTTTCAACGGTGAACATTCCAGAACCCAAGCATCCTTTAACATTTGAGGATATTGCTTTTGAAGTGCATCATGCAGCAGTTAAGTCAGACGAGACATGCATGGCCCAGGCAGCAGATGTAATTCGAGAAAGTACAGTTGCGGCAGGTACACAGGCACACACTATCACAAGTGCAACAGGATGTCCAGTCATTGCTGTGTCCTATGATGAAACATGGCAGAAGCGTGGTCATTCTTCCCACAATGGAGTCGAAGTGGCCATCGATGTGGACATCGGCCTTGTCTTGGATACCCAAGGTGCTACAAATTTGTGCAGAGCTTGCAATCAAGGACCAAAACCAGGCTAGGAGGGATAATGAATGCTAGCAAATGTAAAAAAAAAACCGACGGTTCTTCGAATGCAATGGACGCTGAGGCTGCCACGTATATATTCAGCAGATCTGTGCAACGGCGACAGCTTGTTTATGGCATTATGCTATGTGGCGGTGACTCTAAAGCCTTAAAAGCTGTTAATGAGTTCTCAGGATACGACATCCCTGTTGTCAAGGGGGACTGCATTGATCACATTGCTAAGAGAATGTTCAATGCCCTTAATACCCCTGAAGAAAACCAACAGTTTTGGACGGAAAACTGACTGAGCTAATGATTGCCAAAATCACCAATACTTTCGCAACCAATTTGAATAACAATGCCCCTGACGCTGAGAAAATGAAAGTGGGAGTGATGGGTGGATTTTTCCTCATGATGAGCACAGACGACTCACCCAATCACAAGCTATGCCCAAATGGTAACTTTTCGTGGTATAGCTACAAGAGGGTTACAAATGCCCCAATCTCGAAACATCGCGCTACATTTTCAAAAGAGAATGGGAATCTGATATTCCCAATTATCAAGCGCCTAACAGAGCCGGATCTCTTACAGCGCTGCCCAAAACTGGGCACTCAGAATGCCAGCGAGAGCTTCAATGAAATGATTTGGGCTTGATGCCCGAATACATAATTTTCTGTCAGGCGGAGTGTGGAGACGGCAACTGTCCTTGCTGTCTTGGCCTTCAGGTTACAGACCTGTAATGGAAAAAGACCCTTTTTTCCCTCTGTGGACTATATTAACATTTTGAGCTGCCCTCTGAACCCAAAGTTTTAGCTTTCACCCAGATCCATATCAGATTGAAGTTCATTATGTGGCCCAAATTTTAAGACTGACTCAATCCTAACAAGTCCGTTGAAATTTTGAGCTTGGTTGCTATTTGTAAACAGAGCCTATATTTTTCACTGGTCAACGCCAAACCCCTCCTCTTCCGCCTGAGCACACCCTTGAGACCTTGACCTGGCAGTTCCAGCCCAGGGTTAAATAGTGCCTGGCAAAACAAATTAAAATGGACAGTTTCCCATGATAGCAATTTTTCCTCCTGGAGCCCTTATTACTGGAAGCAGGGGATGCCAAAAGAGGGGAAAAGGGGAGATGAAATATATCCCCATAGTAGTAGGACCCAATTACAGGCCTGTAACCTTCAACAGTGGGATAAAGCTTGTGATGGATAGATTAGGACTTATAGGGGAGGACACAAATATGCAGTTTGCTGTGAAAAGCGAAAATAAGAAGATTCTGAATGCAAGAAAACGAAAACGTGGGATGTCAAAATGAAAGAGAAAGAACCAGAAAAGAAGGCGTGTGGAGGTCGAGCACCAGAGGGAGCAAAATGAAAGGGAAACATGTCCTGCTGGTGATTCCATTGACTGAGAATATTGAGACAGTACTGTTATGGTGTTTAAACATCTTTTAAAGGTTTGCAAAATAAAATATATTGTTGGAAACACGCTTTCTCATCTTTGACGTTCGTTTTCTCAAATGGTATGTGTTTTTTGTCTAGTTTGGTTCACAAGGATCTCAAACTCTCAGCAACAAATGTTCATATACCCATCAAATTTGGCATGCTAGATCTAAGAAAAAAAAGTAAGGCAATATCCTTAATTATAAGGAAAAAAAAATCATTATCATCTTTCAAGGCCTGTAGATCAAGTAATCTCATTTTCAGGAGTAAATAAACTAGCCAGGTACTTGTGAAATATACACAACTAATGATAAAGTTTGAAATAGGGCACCAAAAAGCAGTACTTTTAGAAATTTAGAGATTTTCCTGCGGCTTACGTAAATTCAATATGGCTGCCGTTACCATGACAACAAGTAAATAATGAAGAAAAAAATATCAAAATCTTTATGTTTAGTCATATCTGACCCTATTGTAAAGTTTCAGCCCCCCCCCCCCCCCCCCCCNAGGTTAAAAAAATAACGAAATTGAAAATTTCACCCTCGATCCTCCTTCGATCTATAATTGTTGGTTTTTCGCCGTCATCTAATAACAAACCTTGGGTGTCAAAAGAATTGAAAGCTATGCTGGTTGCCAAAAATAAAGCTTTCAAGAGTCACGACCAAGTTAACTATTCAAAAGCAAAAAAATGTGTCACAGAAAAAATAAAAGTATGTAAACTTGATTTCAAGGAAAAAATTGAAAAAGCATTTAAAAGTAATAACCCCAAAGATTGTTGGTCAGGACTGAAGAAAGTCACTGGATATGAGTCGGCGCGTGCATGTGTGAATGTCACGAATGAGGGCGAGTATGCTAGTGAACTAAATGAATTCTATGCAAGATTTGATACTTATGACTTTACGTATGAACATACAAAACTGAGACATGATTTTTCCTGTGTTGATATAACCAGTCTGTCAACAGAACGGGAAGTAAGACAATTATTCAAACAGATCAATTCTAGTAAAGCTTCAGGACCAGACAAAATCAGTGGTAAAGTTCTAAAATTATGTGCAGACCAACTGGCACCAATTTTTTCAATTCTCTTTAATATCTCTTTTACTCAAAGTTACATACCCACGATTTGGAAAACCTCTGAAATCATCCCTGTCCCCAAAAAAGCTAAAGTAACCTCCAAAAACGACTTACGACCCGTTGCGTTGACATCGATCGTGATGAAATGTTGTGAGAAGCTTGTATTACGTCATCTCAAGCTGGAAATAAAAGACCACCTAGATTCCCATTAGTTTGCCTATCGGCACTCTAGGAGTACTGAGGATGCCATATTGTTACTATTAGAAAATATTTACAAGCATCTGGATACACCAAGGAATTATGTCAGAATCCTGTTTATAGATTTCTCCTCGGCATTCAATACTATTCAGCCCCACTTGATGATTAACAAGTTGAAAGATTTGAACGTATCAGAACATTTAATGAAGTGGATACTTGAATTTCTAACTGCACGTCCACAATATGTCAAACTAAATGAAGTAAAATCACTATCAATCACTGTAAATACAGGCGCGCCCCAGGGATGTGTGCTCTCCCCTGTTATGTATACCACCTATACCAATGATTGTAGGAGTTGTTTTGATAACATTCGAATGATAAAATTTGCAGATGATACATCCATTATCGGTCTGATATCAGACAATGAAGAACAATATTTTAACCAGATTATGAAGTTCACCAAATGGTGTGAGGACAATTTCCTCCTTTTGAATGTAAGTAAGACCAAGGAAATGGTAATTGACTTTCGGGTGAAGAAGAGTCCCATAGCCCCTCTGACAATAAATAACCAAGACGTGGAAATCGTAGCTAAATATAAATATCTAGGCGTCTATTGACAATAAACTCTCGTGGCACCATCATATTGATGAGATTAATAAAAAAGCAAATCAGAGAATGTATTTCATACGCAGGCTCAAACATTTTAACATACAAAATGAAATCATTCAGTTATTCTATACTTCAACCCTCCAAAGCATTTTTACGTTTGGAATTACATGCTGGGCCGGTAACATCTCAAACAGGGATAAAAACAAAATAAATCGCATTGTTAAAAAAGCTGGAAAAATAATGCATGTCACGTTGCCATCTATTGATCAGCTGTATTTGAAAGCGACTGTCGACAAAGTAAATAAAATTCTCTCTGATATTGAACATCCTCTATTTAATAAATATAAAACATCAGTTCGAAGCGGCAGACTTTTGTCCCTGTGTTGCAGAACACAGAGATATAGAAATTCTTTCGTGCCTCATTCAGTCAGAGTGATGAGGGACTCTCCGTCACAGTAGACCTTTAAAAAAAAAAAAAGGCACACTGCACTGTAAACTCACAGTGAGAATGGCCAGAAGTGGTGGGGGAGGGAGGAGGGGGTATGAGACTAACATGTGAAGTGAACGAGTGATTATTGTTGTGATTAGTTTGTAACCTGATTTATGAATCGTATGGCAGTATGCATGAATGTGAGTTTGTCTGAGTATTGTACTGTAATGAGTTATGTACTACTATGTTTAGACTATTTGATTATTTATTATTTACTCTCATGTACCACAGCCAAGGCAATTTTCCTTTCTAAGGATAATAAAGTCATTCTTATCTTATCTTATCTTATCTTATCTTACCCACTTGATCCTTGATCTTATATGAGCTGCTTTAGCTTCTGCCATGAGATACTCTTCAAGTTTCTTTTGAACTGTGGATATTTATGTATGGATTGTGGAGTTCGTAAGGTCTGAACTTAACTCTTGTTCTAATTCGTTCGATTGTTATTATACGAGCAGACATGGGTCGGAGGCTCATCCCAATGAACAGAGGCGAATTTTTAAAAAATGTATATAGTTACCCTTTCAAAAAAAACAACAACAACAACAACAACAAAACAACTCTTGTTCTAATTTAATTACATTTGACATAAATATATTTTAATGCTTCATACGTATGCATTTAGCAGCTCTCCATTAACTATATGCCATACTTCACGGGTTCTTACTCTGAGAAATCTTTCAAAGCAGGTGATGAGTCGACTCCGCAAACTCGTTAACAACATATGTAAATACTTGATTAAAGATACATACGCATTATCGTGCAATGAAGATAAGTCCAGTGTGTAGTAATCCTTGCCTTGTTGGACATTGCAAGTCTCATTACCCTAAGGGGGGCTATACATTTTGTCACATCGAAGAAATTAAAACGCATATTAAAAAATGGCATGCCAATTCCAAGATGCCAGAAGCATCCTGGGCATACTATTGTCAGACATGACTTTTTTTTTTCAAAGCTGTAATATAATCTCAGCACGATGTTTTTTGAAACTTCTATCATAAACAGACAAATATCCAGATGATAACTGGTGCCGAATGTCAAGGCACTAAATTTAAACTAATGATGTAATCAGAATAACATGAAGCTGAAGGCAGTGAGAGATACTGTCAGAATGCTAGAGATCAGGGCCTATAAAGTATGGCAGCAGTACTGTATACTCCCTAGAGAATTGAGAAAGTTCTTCAGCGATCAGGCCTGCCAGAGTAATAACAGTGTGAAATCGCGTGAGCAGGCAATTTGGTGGATACGAGACTTATTAACCGCATTATTATTATTATTATTAGTAGTAGTAGTAGTAGTAGTAAATAGGCGTTTTGTTCAGGCCATCCATAAAAATATACATAGACGGGAGACCGGTTTTCTTTACGTCTCACTTATTATCCATTGTACGATTACCACAATGTTAGAGTGAGTGAGCTACATTTATTCCTATCATAATGTTAGTTAAAAAAAAAAAAGGAACAATGTTAGAGCTATTATGCAGCAAATTATTTCAGGAAATTCTTATTATCGTGCCGTCGTTAAACTTTGAATCAGAGAGGTCGCCCAGCGGGCCCTATTTTGATTGGCTGACAAAAATAGGAAGCGACAGCCTAAGGAAGCTGTCGCCCGTCTGTCAAGTGTTTGTGAAAGTAAACACAATGCGTAAATTATTGATTTACTTGTTGATGTCACTTGAGCGAGTATGTATGTATGTATGTATGTATGTATGTATGTATGTATGTATGTATGTATGTATGTATGTATGTGTGTGTGTGTGTGTGTGTGTGTGTGTGTGTGTGTGTGTGTGTGTGTGTGTGTATATATATAAACAAGGTGACATGTAGCGGCGAACGATATGGCTGTAGGTTTCCGGCACCTTTTAATAGGCCCAAATGTGCACAATCTTATTAATCCGCTTACGTATAAAAATCTTTCTTTGAAAAAAAAAAGGNGGGGGGGGGTGGAGTGGGGCCGGCCAGCTAAAGTCAGGCTGTAGATAAAATTAAAGCGACCTATGAGCTAGATAAAGCATCCAGATTGAAAGTTTCAGACACAACATTTGGGTCGTACATTTTAAAAAATAATATATGTTAGGCTTATGTATTAGCACTTGGTCAAAACCAGCCTACTGGAAAATTGGGGACGAGGTCAGAGGGAGAGGTGGCTATTTTTTAACGAGATTCATTAACAAATTCGGGCGTTGAGACATCCCTCNGACTCCCCCCCGTTTTTTTTTCTTCGCCTTAAAAGATCGGGAAATGGAACCGAAATCACAGCAGAATTTGTAGAATAACCCCATTTTATTCATAAGGCCGAAAGAAATAATAAAAAAAAAAAAACAGTGACTGCCAACAGCATATGCTTTCATTTTAATGTTGTTTTTTTTTTTTATCTACAGGATGTTATCGACAAAGATTGAGATATCAATCCGTAAGGTACAATTCGACTCTACCAGAGTCCAGAATTGCCGATGATCACACAGTCCTGTCGCAAGAACATGTGTACACGGGTGTGGACTACTAATTGAGTCTATGCAGGTTTTCCTAGTTGGGCCATGTGTTGAAACACGGAGTCAAAAACGTGTGATACAGAATACGTTGTGGGGTAGGGTCGGACAAGAAGAGGATAGAAAACTAGGCCTATGTCACATTTAAATCTCTATCGTTCTATAGTGCCATTTGAGAGCTGGCTCATTAGCACTCGGATCTCCTACCATCGTAAGAATTATATCAGTGCGTTGGTGTTGAACGCACCCTCAGCAAAGTTCAACATGCACGTTTATCATATTAACAGGGCCTATTTCCGGTGACATTTCGTGTGTAATAATGTTTTGGTATTTATCATGTTACATACATTTTTGACCTTTGACCTGCTTATGAGTATTTTGATTAGAAGCCTTGAAAACCTCCAGGCGTATGAAAATATGACGTCGTGTCTGTTAAACTATTTTTACTGCCGTGGAGTTTTTCTCTGTCTAGGTTTTTGAAAAAAAAAATTGCAGTCAGTCTTTCTCATCGCTTGTCATCGCTCTCATCACGTCTCAGTTTCGGTTCAATTAAACATTTGAATTAAAAGTACTTGAAATGTCACAGTGTTTCTCTGGTCTAAAGTTTTATCGATGATTGTCAGCTGTTTGCATCTACTTTGTGTCGCGTAATTGTGTGGTTTATTCAGTTTAGTTGTGCTTGATGTGTTTCAAACAGGGTGAGGGCTACTTCAGGGTCTTTTTTCACCATTAAAAGTTAGGATTTACGTTTATTCATATTTAAAGGCAATATCATAGAACTCTTTGAAGGGTCTAAGCTGGAAATCACTGGCAGGGCTCCAACCCCGGAAATTCATCAATTTTTTAAACGAATTCGAGAAACTGACATACCCCCTCCCCCCTCTATTTTTACTAAATTAATTTCATGCCTTGGCTAGCTTTGCTCCGGAGCAAGATTGGACAAGCAGTAAAACCCGCTTTTCATACCGGATTCAATAATATATTTTAATGCGCTTTGAATAATGGCCCTTTTATTTTTTTTAGGGCAGTTTTGCTCTCTTCATTTTACATGAATAATCTGTTATTTGGAATTAGAGGCATTTTCGCTGGTGGCTTCATTTAGAAGCACCTGGAGTTTGTGAGGGTTGAATAGAATAGTGCCTCATACAGGCTTGCTTTACTGTTGATGACAACACGCATAACCATTTTTGTTTACACACTCAGCGTTAGTTTCCCCTCTTCCACTTTACCGATAAATGTATGTAATCAGAGCGTTTTAGTTATTGCTTCTGGTCGCAGTTTGCACTTTCTCAATTACCTGAACACATCGATAATAGCAGATAGTAAATGTCGCTTTGAAATAAAATGCAGGATAGGCCAAGTAAATGAAGTCTGTCAGAATATGGGAGACATTTTGGCAACTACTAAAGTGTCACTAAAAGTTCAAGAGAGAGAGAGAAGAGAGAGAGAAGAAAGAGAGAGAGAGAGAGAGAGAGAGAGAGAGAGAGAGAGAGAGAGAGAAAGAATGAATATCCCAGTGTTACACTGAAGAAATTTGACTGTGTGTGAAGTTTATACCATTAACAAACAATCGCTGGAGGCCAAAATATTTTAAGAAAAAACAAATAATTGTGGAAATGGAAGAAAACAAATGCGCAGGTCTTCAAGGAAGCAAATCGTGAAAACAGATGCTTGTAAAATTGAGAGCATAATTTACAGGACAAGTTGAGAAGACAAGCGCCTTAGATATTTGATAATAGTTAGAAAATTAAACATTCGATGAAGCAGAGAAAGAGCGGAGGGAAAGTTCTAGATGGACTGGTAAATTTGATAGGGCACAAAACAATGGTGAATTATTGAGGTGGATAGGACATAGGTAGAAAAGGCAAATGGAAGTCTTTTACCGCTTTCGGCAGTTGCCATTCATGGGACATGAAGGAGACCACTTGCGCTCTTTTATTGCTTTTGCACTCTTTTATCAGTGAGCTTTCGCTTTAACGCATTTGTAGAGTGTAGACAAGAGAGTCTTCCCTTGAATATTTCAATTTTTTGTGTGTGTGCGAACCTCGGTAAAAGCCAAATCCAAATTTACAGTCTAATGATTAAGAAAATGCTCTCATTTTCAAGACCAAAAAAAAATGGATATAGCAAAGCGATTTCTCGGAAGTAAGCACTTCTGATGAATTTCATGACATTTGTAATAGACTTCAGTCTGTTAAATTGGATCTTACTGAAGTATGTTGTTTTTCTTTATTTATTATCCTTTCAGTTTTGGTCACTGACATTGCTTGGTGCAAAAACTTCGACATTGGCTCAGGACGGGAAAGAGCACTAAGTTTGTTTTGGATTTTTGTTTTAACTCCTTCACTGCCAGGGATTACAAATAATTATATTCCTTAAATCAAAGCGTGAAAGTCTGTAGAATTCCAGATCCTACACCTACCAAGTTTTTCCTATGGAAAGGACAATAGTATGCCAATAAGCAAGCAAAAGGAAGAAGTAATATAGTTTCTTCAGTCTCTTTATTATCTCATGCCTGATAATCCATCTGGTATAAGGCAGTGTAAGGGTTAAAGTTATTTTATGAAGTATCTGTGGAAGTGCGTGCGATATTCCGACCCGATGCCTCTGAGGAGGAATGCATGAGACATTATTATGTGCAGTTCTTTTGTACCACAAAGCTCATGATGTCAAAGGTCAGAGGGTTTGCACAACATGCTCAATGTTTGTGGTAGTCAAAGACGTCGTATCTCCAGATATGGCCAGAATGTCGTTTGTCGAGATATCCACCAACCCGACGATTCCATCGTTGATGTGTTCATATTTTTGTATGCTTATGTTATGTATAAATAGTTGTGCGTGTATACATGTGTGTGTATGTGATCTTATGTATGTATGTATGTATGTATGTATGTATGTATGTATGTATGTATGTATGTATGTATCTATGTCTCTCTATGTATGTATGTATGTATGTATGTATGTATGTATGTATGTATGTATGTAGCTGTGTGTGCATATGTGTAAGCGTTTGTGTGTGTGCGCGTTTCTGTTTGTCTCTTTGTGCGTCTGTGTGTGTGTATGTGTGCGCATGTGTGTGTGTTTGCATGCGCATGTAACTACGTGTGTGAGTGCACGTCTTTGTGAATGCATGCGTGTGTTAGTGTGTGTACATTTGTGTGTGTATGCACGCGCGAGTATGTAGTATAAATACATTACCATTCAGCTATTAGTTTTCGCAGCAGATCTACATGGCTTTCATAGGTTGTATGTTGCGATATTTATACTGTGTTCTCAAGGAAATGTATGAGAAGGAGTAATAAAATAAGCTTATCTTATCAGTTTGTCTTATCTTTTTTATCTTATCTTTTCTTATGCCATTGCACGCTGTTTGTACTAGGTTTAACAAATTGGGGAAGCATTATACGCAGGGAATGAAAACTGAAAGATCGAGAAGAAAGATCGAACGACACGTGGACTCCTTAAAGGTAGAAAGAAGGGGAAGGTAAGAAAAATATACTAATAGATAATGGAGAATGAGGAGCAGATGCTTATAATTTAAACAGAAAACGGCGAGAAATAGAGACCAGTGACAGATGAACAAGGGGGGT
>JAWQUT010000734.1:73881-88836 GCA_033807755.1 Ellobium chinense
GATAGCATAAATTAAGATGTGTATAAGAGAGAAGAGAGGATGACAACATTTCAAATTGTTTTAAGACGTCACAAGGCCGTAACAAAAACGTTGCCGATACCCTTAAACAAAGAAACTGTGCGACGACTTTCTAACAACGTGACAGGGTTAACTATGCCGTTTAGATGTAAATGCTGCCGAAAGGAAGAACCAGACCAGAATTCTAGTTCTTCCTTTCGGCAGCATTTACTTCTAAAAGGCATGGTTAACCCTGTCACGCTGTTCACTTCGACTTCTTGGTTCAAACGAAAGAATGTTCGATAAATTTCATCATCTACGTTACGTTTATTGTAGCCTTGTCATTGGATCTGAATTTTAGTTATCATTTGTTGATTACGTGATTACGTATAAATATCTTATGGCTTGTCAAAATCGGGTTTTAGTTGTTCATTTTCTAAATTTAATTACTCCTATGACTTGAAAGCTTAATGTGTGTATTTTTATTAGGTGGACCAATCTTTTTTTTTTTTGACACGGCAGTATTCTGGTATTTTGTCGAGTCTCCACTTTTAGTGTAAGCAAAAGATTCCAACCTACATAACTAACGACCAGAAGCTGTGCACACTTCCCGTCTGCGGCTTACTCACTGCAGAAAAAAAATCAACAAAATGCGACAGGTTCTCAGTTGCATAAAAAGAGAGGCATACCGACTGAGTTATGTCAGTCCCATAGACAGTTGAGTCAAATTTTATTTCCAATGGCAAAGCATAAACAAAATGTTTAAAATAAATTTTCACACACACAAAAAAAAGCAACAACAATAGAGTGGCATGGCCTCTCGGAAATAAAAAAAAATGTATGTACAGTTTAATGAAATAAAAAAAAATCTCTTCAAACTACAGTTACTAATTAAGAGTAAAATTAATAGTTATTCTAGTTGTATGCAAGGGAAGTAACCATTACGATTGCTCATATTCTGACTGATACATGATTATGTCACCATAGAGTGAAACAGTGATGTGGGACAATGAAGTTATGCACTTACAAACCAGAGTAACCTTGTTTTCAAATTACGGGGGAAAAGTAGGATATTTTGTAGACGTATTTTGGCATTCTTACTGGAGTATTGGTAGCAGAATAATTAGAAACCAGTAATGTAATTTACGCAGTGGTTTAGAATGTGATGAACAGCGAACGCGCAGTTGGTAACAGAGTGCTAAAAGTGAAATAAGCAGAATAGAGAGAGAAGTGAAATTTGTAAAAAATGAAGCTCATTTTGTAGCTTAGTAAGAATTCAGATTCTCAGAGAAAAGTTTTTACAAAATGTTACGTTGTGTGTTCACATTGTCGATACGGTTAAATCATAGTTTTTATACGCTATCAACATAACATTACATGTATATTTTTTAATGAACAGCGGGAAGGGGGTTGGAAAGTTTATGTGTTCAAACCAGCCTTTACAGTTATTCATTAGACCAGACTACATTAACAATAATATTCATATATGACACACTTTACAAGTATGACAGAGTATTGGAATAGCTGCATTATGATACACACATCCAAAACAGATACAACAATATTAAGTGTTACAATAATAATAATACTGAAATAAGATGTGCATTCTTCAAATAAAACGCCAAGAGGTAAATGCAGTGTTAAGATCTGGGCTACGTGTGTTTGGTTCCTGCAGTTTGCCAAAGTGGCAAGTCACATCCCTTCCTTTGCAAAGGAGGTATCAATCTCTTGGCAAGCTGAAATGGCTGGGACTAATGCGGAAGCGACAGGAAACAATGCACTGAGCTGCAAGTGGAGTGTGCTATATCTATATCGTTGCCTCGTTCTTTAACATACATACCACCATTGATTCTTTCTACATCATCTTCGACACAAGGCCGTTGATAAGATGTTAAACTAACAAATTTGAACTTATTGATGGTTGTTGCCATGTTGCCATGCTTTTTCTCCAGATTTTGTGCAAAACGCGACACATTTCTAACAAACCTCTAGTATATGTGCACCTTTTCTCACTGTAAATGACGCGCACCTGTCAAAAGCGCACCCTTTGCTAAAGACTGTCCACAGAATACAAGAAAAGGGTGTGGCTTTCTATTCTGTCAGATTGCAAGGACCAAACAAACATAGCCCAGATGTGATGAAGCATTCTGCAAACTTATGGCACATACATAGACTTGATAGCATAAATATAAATAACAAAATTATATTCAGGATGTATATACCGATCCTTAGTGTCAGCAGTGACGTCCAGTGCCCCTTCAAAAGCGTGAGCCGAAGTTGTTGGCCATTTAAGGAATATCATTTTAGTGGGCTTTAGAGTCAGATCGTTGAGGTACTACACTATAGTATGCATCCAAAATCTACATGTTAAAGTATGAGACCTTTGATGAGACAAATCCAGATTTACTTACATAATTTATAGAGAAAATAAGCTCTGTGATGTTTCATTTCAGCAAGTCAGCCTCATAGAACACTGCTGCGTTCAGTTTGGCGTTGCTCTATCATTTCATTTGATTTTTAGGCTTGGAAATGGATTATTGACGCAATCGGTGCAAGACTACAGTAATCAAGGCATGAGACTACTGACATTTAACAGAAATTTCTTAGTTTGATTTAATTTCATGGCTTAAACAAATGTATTTCTCCATTTTGTGCTTTCAAATTAGTTCATTACAGTTAAAAATGGGGTGGGAAAAGAAAAAAAGGCATGTGGTGTCTTGGTTCCATTGGCTCCAATGACGCGACACCATTGAGCGTCAAGCTTCCAGATCGGGTCCTCTCTGATGTCAAGTGACGATATGGTCAGTCTGCCAAAGACCTGCTGCTGAAGATTCCTATTGCGGTTTGCGGTTGATAGTCACAAGATGGTACGGCATATATGTTGCTTCCACGTCTATTCACGGTTGCATATGGTTCTGGATGGACAATGGAAACACAATAGTGCATGAAGATTGCAAGAATGTCTCACTCTCTCTGTCCGTCTTTTTTTTTTTTTTTTTTNTTTTTTTTTTTTTTTTTGGGGCCACCTCTAACTTTGTGTTTGTCTCTGCTCATTCCTCTCTCTTTCTTTCTTACTTTCCTCTCTTTTACTTTCTTTCTCTCTCTCTCTCTCTCTCTCTCTCTCTCTCTCTCTTTCTCGCTCGCTCGCTCGCTCTCGCTCTCTCTCTGTGTGTTAAGCTCCGAGCTCATTGTCAATAACTAAGTTCTACGTAAATCTTTACATCCCATTGTTATTGGCGCACTGCTGCACTCACCAACTGATTGTATCACTTAGTAACTTACGCCCTCGATGTAGTGAATGATTTATACTGTCCAAACAAAGAGACGCATATTTTTATTACCCTAATGTCGCTCATTTTCTAGTACAATATGAAAGATTGGAAACAATAGTTTATGGGTTGGTCTTTGAAACTGATGAACAGTTAACACCGTCAGAGAGTTGCGTGCCCTTTACTTTAAAATTGACCACACATAAGCAAGTTTAAAATGAACTTGAAATGATTATGTAACAGTTCATGACGCGGTGACCACTCAAGACATCTTCACGAAATTTTGCATGTAAGTGAGTACTAAACCAGGGTATAAAATAAGACGATCAGAGCTTTCCGGTTTTGCTATAATCGCAACGTCCCATTTAACTCAAAAACAAAGAGACCAGGCGATTGGCTATTTACAGGCCAGCAAAATGCAGGATCATGTAGCAGTACATTTTAATGTGTTGCACTGGACAATTAGCGGTATTGCTAATTGATTTAACGCAACCAATTTGACGGCAGATCGTCCTAAAAGGGGAATGCCAAGAGCGACACTTCAAGCACAGGATCGCTTTATTCATCCGTGTCACTTCAGGAATCGCTTACTAACGGTATCATCGACAGCCCAGACACTTCCTGGCCAAAGAAGACTATATAACCAAACTGTACCGAATGGAAGATGCCAGACAGTCATTTTACGATCGGTGGTCACAAGCGATGCTGACCTTTAAAGTCTCCTCGAAATTTGTGACGTGCTAATTTTCAATCAGTTATGCTTAGTCCATAGCGAAATGGTCATAAATGGATATTCATTTGACTCTGGGTATCATGTCTGTTCATGTTTAACTGCATGACTTCAACTGAAACTGTATAATTAACACCTGCTACAAAAGTATGCGTTACTTTTTTGGACAGTATACTATCTGTATGAATAACAGAATGATTGCTCACACACTCCTTCATTCTGCCCCCACGCATATTAACTGTCTTGCCTATACTCACCTTCTTCGTCCGTGTTCTCAGTCACGTTGTTGTCTGTTGAGATTTGGGATCTTGGATAGAATGAAAATGATAAAGGATATGAAAATCACATGGGTCATGAAAGGCTCGGGAGGAGGAGGAGAAGGAGACGAAGGATGGGAAGGGAATGGAGGAGAAGGATAAAGAACAGGAGAAGAAGGATAAAATAAGGAGCAGGAGGAAAAGGAGGAGGGAGGAGGAGGAAGAGGAGGAGGATGATATAGACGAGGAGGAAGAGGAGAAAGGGGAAAAGGAGAAGAAGGAAAAGGAAAAAGAAGAGGAAGAGAGGGGGGGGAGAAGAGGGGAAGGAAGAGGAGGAGAAAAAAAAGGAGAAGAAGGAGGAGGAAGAGAAGCGGAGGGGGAGGAAAAGGAAGAGAATGAAAGGAGAAGGAGGAGGTGAAGGAGGACGAAAAGGAGGAGGAGGGAAAGGAGGAGAAAAAGGAAGAAATGAGGAGGAGGGAAAGAAGTAGTAAGAAAGAGGCGGGGGAGAAGGAGAAGGAAAAGGATAGGAAGGAGGAGGAGTAGGAAGATAAGAAGAGAGAGGAGGATCATAGAAGGAGGAGCAGAAAGAGGGGAAGAGGGGTAGAAGGAGAAGAAGGAGGAGTGGAAGAGATGGAACAGAATAAAGAGAAGAAGGAACAGACGGAGGAGGACAATGTGCTGAAGGAGAAGGATGAGGACGAGGGGAAAAAGAGATGGATGAAATAGGCGACATGATGACGACAGTAAAAATTAACTATAATACACGAAACTCTACACTTAATTGCCCTGAAGCATAGCTATACCACTCTTTATAATCGCTTTGTCCAGAAAAGGATTATGTTTTACAATGACATTCAATGTTATACATTTTAATAATGATTTTGCACATACTTATTAATAACAGCACATATAAAATATTAATATAGAACATAATATTAATCAGAACTATATCATTTATCCGAGTGAAATTTTGATTAAATTTTAATTGCCACCTGAGGGCTGTTTTGTTCATTTCTTCGTTTTGTTTGTTTGTTTGTTTGTCTGTTTGTTTATATGTTTGTTTGTTTGTTTGTTTTTTGTTTGTTTGTTTGTTTGTTTGTTTATTTGTTTGTTTGTTTGTAAGGGCCCCATACTTATCAATTGTGCTGTATCACTCATTGAAGAAGAATGGATATGGATATGAAATATAGATCTGAAACGTGTTTGTGAAGATTATTTCTTATGGATATCTACAAATTATTATTAGTGTATACTATAGAATACACATAGAAGACACTGGCGATGAAAACATCAGCTTCTGTTTTCATGAATGCATTGCTGAAATGATACAGCATCACAGTGAAGAGGAGGATGGAACAACACCCCGATAACATGAGACAGATGAGCATGATGGTTTAATTAATAGGGGAATAGTATAGATTTTGAAATGGGAGTACTTAGTGAAAAACAGGTTCAAGAAAGAAGTTTGGTATGGTTTAGTATGTACACTGTGCTATAATACTGAGTGACATACCTTGATCTGCCAAAGAGCTTTTCTGAAATGTAAAATAAAATTGGTATCGTTACTGGCAATGCGCATGGTAATAATTTGAAAAACAAAATGAAAAGATAGCCAAGAAAAGAAGACCCCCAAAAACAAAAATCACAAGATAGACAACCATGGATCTTAAACGCTTGAAACACAACGAAAGCAATTACTCAGTTTATCCAATAGATGGAGTGAAAACTCAAGGGTCTATAATAGAATCATATTAAATTTGGCCAGAAAATTTAGAGACATGTAGAACAAACCCCAGCCTAACAGTGTCTATGAAAGTCGCACGGTCTAAACGATCTGCTGATTGGTCAGCGAAAGGTATCAACATTTCCGGACAAAGTCTTGATACTGGATGAAATTCCGTAAATGTGTTGCCTGCAATAGTCCCGAGACGTGCCCTGAAAAGGAAGCCTGAGAAGCATTTTGCTACATGGCATCTAGGCCCTTTTTTCCTTGCTTCGATCCCATGATGGTTCATATTACTGTACTACAACCATCATCATTACTTTATTTGTATCTCGGATATAAAAGATGATTGATGTTTATAAATATATATTTTGTGACAGAGGCAGTATATATTTTCATACAAAACAATGATTAGAATTGTGATGACAATGATAAATTTATATGTTCACGTTCCGATCTCTTAAGACCATTATGGTAGAGATAGGCATTTGCTAGCACTTCCTAGTGTTATGGTGACATTATTAAATATTACAAACAAGACGCTAAAGCTATATCATGTTGTAGTGTGTTGCGTACAACATGATCATTATATAAGGAGATACCATGTGGACATGCCTACATTTGCCTTAACGTTCAGAGACCCAAACTTGACCAAAAAAAAACAAACTCTTACCTCTGTTTAGATACACCATGACAACTGTAGGAACTGTAACAAAGGCGGCTGTGCCTATGACGCATGCCATTATAATGATGGGAAGTAGGTTTATTTTACTGCTGCTCAGTGGTGCCTGTGCTTCTGCTGCCAATACAAAAATAATAATAATAATTACAAAAAAAAACAAACAACGTCTTTATACCCTGGAGCTAAACCCAAATTGACACATAAACGAAGTGATGCACATTAAAGTCTTAAAGTATACATTACAAACATAATATATTAATTTGTGCAATGCTTCGAGGTATACTGTTATACGCTCGGACTAACCTGTTTCTACTGGTTCTGTTGGCCCGAGATTTGGCAGAAGTGTGCATAAATGCTTTATAAGATCGGAAAAAAATGTTTTCATAATTTTTCAACAAAAATGACATGTTTTAGACCAGAAGCGTGAGGTGAGGTAACGCCGTCTTCAAACGTCAAAATGGAGGTAGATGCTCCTGAATTTTTAGCAATGATTTTGTATGCTCAAAGATCAAATGAGAGGGAAGAGATTCAGTGACAACGAAGAAGCGCTTTTCACATTCAACAACAATAATCGAGGGGATACCTTGGTTCAGGAGGATGCAGTCGTGTATCAATGTTAATGGAGAGTACTTTGTAGAGTTGTAAAAGTTTCAGCTCTCTAGGACCAGTAGAACATGGTTAGTCCGAGCATAATAAGAGGTGTACGGTGCTATTTTACTTCCTTCTTCATAACTGAACTATCTATTCATAACTTCAGCCATTTGTATGTTCATCATTTCTTCCATTCTTCCGTCCAGCTATGGATTAATTAGTGCAGCTTACATTCATTCACTCAAAATTAATCCTACATTGATTGCTTCTCCCTCTCTTCTTCTTCTCTCCCTCCCTTTATTCATTCATTCATTCATCTATCTACCCACCCCCCACCAATCTATCTATCTACCCATCTACCCATCCATCCATCCATCCATCCATCCACCCCTTCCTCGTCAACACGCTATAATTTCAGCGTGGGGCAATTCCATTAAAACGGCACGTCAGTTAGGTTAAATTCTGAAAACCTAAGACCTAAGACCTAAAAGCAACATTTTTTCCCCTAACATAGTTTATCTACCGAAACTGAGAGTTGTAAAGTCATGCCATATTAGATATGCGCATAACTAACGTGGCAAATGTCCTAAAGTGAACACAACCGCTGTCTTCACTCACCCTGTGGCACCAAAGTAACGTTGAAGTCAAGATCAGGACTCCCATAAGCCTTGGATATCCTGAAGGTAAGAGTATTCTGGAAGTCCTCCTCTCCAACATCCATCACCTGTATGGTGGCTGAACGATAAATCTGGCTTTCTCCACTGGCTTCAGATACCAGTGTGTACTTGTTTTCCCATGTCGACAAGGGTACCCCGTTTCTCAGCACAGCTGAGAGGTTTGGATGCTGCTCGTAAGACTTGAGGCACACGGAGATATTCGCTGTCTGACCTAAGGCACCGGGGACCACCTTAGAGGGTTCCTCAGATCGGCACAGTTGTGTGGGACCTGTGATAATATTGTGAGCATCGATTAATAGTGTTGAGTGTTTTGCATGGGAGCCTGCCTGTGTTCCACCAGTCCTACGTTCCCATAGGCTAGTGTATACGCTAGTGTTCCCACAGCCCTGTATTCCTAAATTCCTAAAGCTCTGTGTTCCCATCGCCTCTTCCTTCCACAACCCCATACCTCTACTATAAGTAGTTTTATTAATGATACTATACTATCATTCCCATTATCATAGTTCTATTATATTAGACTGGGGTGGTAGGTAAGCTCTTCCCAGGTCTGCGACGTTGTTTATTCAACCACACACAAAACATAAGAGATGCCTGATGTAATGGAAAAGAAACAGAGGCAACTTACAGTTTGATACTTTCAGTTCTGCTCTTTCCCTCAGAGTCACACGCTCTGTATCTGTCAGAGCAGTACAGAAATAAACCCCCATATTCTCACACTGGACAGCTTTTAGTTTATATGTCAGAGACGTGCCCTCGGGTTCAAATGCTTGGACTTCATTAGTGTCATCGACGATGCTAAGGAGAGGGGGAGGCGGGTATCCCTTGAATGAGCACCTCAAAACTGCAGGCGTCCCTTGGGTAAAAGCAACGGCAATGTCACCCCTTTTCTTGTTTGGTTGAATACTGAACGAAATGACTGCAGCTCGGTCTGAAATATGGAAGCAGAATATGGCATGGTTCGGGGCGACTAAGAGATACCTAGTTTAACAATAGAACAAATGAAAAGGGCAACAACACAAAAAGCCACCTGTCAGTACTCACTGTACTAGTTTCGGGTATATACAAGTATATTATATGTATATATTTATTTCCTTTCTCAACGGTAAGCCTACCATCTCGGTCGACAAGAGATCCTAAAACTCCAATCGAATATTAGAGTCGATAGTACCAGGAGAGAAAGGTCCTATGTACAGAATAATGATATGTTTAGTAGCCAAAGACTTCCAACTTATGCCAAATTTCTTCAAACTTAAATGCAACCACGTATTTATCAGAACAGAGTTACATAAATGAGTCTGTATGGCCGTAGAAACACTGGCTCAAAGATACAAATCGAAATAGACTATCGAAAATCTAGATTTTAGGTGAGATATACTTCCCGGAAGAGGGTAGTGTCATGTAATTGAGAGGAAAAAATCAGAGACAATAACAATTGAAGAATATGTTTATATTTTATAATTCATCAAACATTCGTGTCGCACGAGAAATCTTTTTATATAAGATGACAATGTGACAATGATTTTAGTCTTCATTTCTGCAACAAGCAAAGATTCCATGTCGGAGGGCCCCAAGGATATTTAGAGCCTGCTATCTCAGTTCCTAGTCCAGCAACATAAGCCCCTTTTGACTGGCTAGGATGACTGGGGCATCAAATCTCGCTTCCTAAGGTGAAAGATCAAAGCCAGTATCGACGATATCAGCCAATCATTATCTCCTTGCCAGGAGAACAGCAGAAAGCGGAACTAATGATCGTTGGAGTTGGGATGCCCAGAAAATCATGCATGCATAATAAATGAAAGTGGTATAATTAAAGAAACGTCTGAGGGTTTGTGATGTTGGGATATGTTCCAAGGCAAACATTGTTTAATGAAAATGTATGACATTGAGCATTGTGGAACGAAATGGGGATGGAAGATAACGAAATGACAGTTTGCAAACAATGAAAGACAGCTATGTGATATTACCGTCCGTATGCTTCCATGGTTTATTATATTAGATTTCGGTTAAAATGGAACAAGGATACCATGCTGTTTATTTATTGTTGACAATTTAAAACAAAAATCAAAATGTGTCGAATTGTCTCATTAAAATTGCAGTTGCTACGATATTGTTCCTCATGTCAACACGAGCTTTGATCTCATACCTAAAATTGCCTAATTCTGAACTGGACTATTTTCGAAGCTAAGTGACGCCATGCCAGACCGAAAAGTCAGAGCCATGGAGCTATAAAGAACACTGGAGTGCGTACACCCCTCTTCGCTTATACCGCGGGCGCGCAACTAACATGGCGGACGACCTAGGGCAAGGTACGAGCGGGCGGCTGCTTGGCTGCCTATAGTATTAGTAGGCCTATCCTTTTCTAGCGCTCTCTCTCTCTCTAGCTAGGCTTTCGTTTTGTGGTGGCGATTACAAGTGGTAAATAAAATACCGTGTTAGGAAATTAAAGAATAAATAAACAATAATAATAACTAAACAGCAGTTTTAGTATCGTACTCATCCCTAGCCAAGATGGCGTCTATTGTCTTCAACCTCACATGGCCAAAATCACGTGATACGCACTCCAGTGTTCTTTATAGCTCCATGGTCAGAGCAGGAAACATAGAATAAAGGAGGTGAAGAAAGGGGAAGGGATAAAAATAGGTTTGTATTAAAGAATGGCTACAGGAATTGCACGGTGCACATACCATCTGCTACCAAAGTGATGTTATAAAGCAGATCAGGACCCTCAGTTCCGCTGCCTATCATGAAGGTTGTGGTGAGCCATACGTCTTCTTCTGTGACATTCACCACCTGGAATGTTGCTGTCTGGTATATCTGGCTGGATCCATTCTTTTCAGAGTAAAATTTGTATCTTGTGTCCAGCGGCTCTTCTATAGGCACGCCATCTCGAAGGACACCCATCAGGAAAGACGCGTTTCCATAGGACACTAGGCATATTGAGATAATAGCTGTTTGACCAACGGCAGTGAATATGACAGCTGGCTTCTCTTGAGGTTGGCATAGTTCTAATGGACCTGTTGAAATGACAAAATTGAGTCTGACGCATCTATTGTTGAATGGTAGTATGTAACATGTAAGCCTGAAATCAGGTGTTCATGCCGCATGATATCAAGTAGCCTAATATGCTAATTTAAAAAACAACAACAACAACAACAACAATTAGACATCCATATGCTTCAGTGCAGTAGTTTATTATTTTTTCAAGAGATGGACTTTCGTCTTGCTCAATTCTTTATCAAATGTTATGATGGAAACAATGATATATCAAGCACATCTGCAGTTTCAGTTTTGGTTGATGGCTATTCTTTTCTAGTAGATCCTTACGAAGTCCTCAGCTGGATATTTAAGACAAAGTGCCAGAAATAGTTTTTGAACAGAGATTGATGAGTTTCATTTGTTTTAAATTGGGGGCGGAGGGGGGGGNGGGGGGGGAATCAAAAGTTAAGAACTGTATCACTTTATTATTTAATGTTTTAGAAAGACAAAATCTGAATATTTCTTCAGGACTTACATCCGGTGGGATCAGCCACCAGGGTCTCAACTTTGAATGAAATAATAGTAGTAGTAGTTGTTGTAGTAGTAGTAACAGCAATAGTAGTAGTAGTCACAGTAGTAGTAGTAGTGGTAGTCGTAGTCGTCAGACTAATAATGTTGTTTTAAATTCACGCACTCTGGCTAATGCCCGCTCAGGGAACTCCATACAATTGTTATCCCACTAGGCCTGATCACACTCTATGACTTTTCTTAATCCCTGTGGAGCCTGTAGTGCCGCTAATATCTATAGGCGCTAATCACTAGCATTCCCTACAATGTCTTCCACTACCTTTAGCCAGGTACCCATTTTATAGACTGGTGGACTGAGGAGAATGTGAATAACAATAATAACAATAATTTTAATGGTAATGCGGTTTATAAGTCTCGTATTCAGGCTAATGCCTGCTCACGCGGTTTCACACTAGTATTACTCCAGCAGTCCTGATCGTTCTAGGACGTTTTAAACTCCTAGGGAGCATATACAGTACTGCTGCCATTTGCATGAGCTGATCACTGGTATTCCGACAATGTCTTCCCCTACCTTCAGCCAGGTATCCAGTTTATAGACGGGTGGACTGAAGAAAATGTGAATGAACTGCTTTCCCAAGGCACTTACAACATGACTGTGTCGGGAATCGAACTCACGGTCTTTTGATCTTGTGTCAGACGCCGTGACCATTTGGCCACGCTGCACTACAGCATTACATGATATGTTCTCCCAAAGCGCTTACAACACAACCGTGGTCGGGAATCGAACTCATGACAAGTACATCAGTAAATGCATGCAACGATACGAACAGTCAACTTTCTACGAAACAACTTACAATCGGACACCACCAGCTCGGTCTTCTTCATTTTGACTCCAGCTTGGTTCCCATTTTCTGCTTGACAGTAGTAGACGTCCATGTCAGCACACTGCACTCTCTTTATTTCATAAGTGACATCAGTCTTGTAAAAAGCGTGCGCCAGGATTTTGTTTTGGTCATCAAGAATGCTGACTATGGGTGACGCTGGGTAGCCTCGTACGCTGCAAGTCAGTTGGGCATGTTCGCCTTGCAGCAGAACGTGAGGCACAACCAGACTGTTAGCGTTGGCTTGTGCTGAGAACGAAACAATATCTACCGGACCTGAAAAGATGACGGCAAAATGATAAAGTACGTATGGGGCTTCAAAATCTCCCCCCCCCCCCCCNCCCCAAAAAAAAAACAACAACAAAAAAACAAAAAACCATACACACCTATCTCATGGTGTTTTATTGTTTTGATCGAATCTCATTCCTTTCGGAATTTAAGATAAGATTTTTTTTTTGTCCTTAGTGACACATTGTCTTATTTACCGTTATACATAATAGATTAACAACTTAATATCTTAAACTCAGACCCCACGCACATACACACCCACTCATTCAACACACACACACACACACATACACATACTCATATATACGCACATGCACACAAATACACTTAGTCCAAAGATATATCATAGCAAACGAACAGCTGATGGCAGGAATGAACGGCGGTATCCCTCTGTGGATAACACTGCATGGACATTTGGATCTAGTATTGGCACTATATTAGTCTCAGACAACTGATGTTAAAAAAAAAATGGCAGGAATGAGGATATACATTTTTTTCCTCTCGCGAGGATCTAATTTTCGAGTGTCATTTGTGAAGATTACTTTTGTCGAATAAAAATGATCCCGTACACAAATTTTCCAACGCTTTAAGTTTGTAAAGGAAGCAGCGCCCCTCGAGGAATAAGCGTTTTATTGTTGTTTTTATAGACCTCTTCGGAATAAGAGCCAAACAATCACGTGATTTCCGAAATTTTGAACAACAGTGACACAGGGCTTCAGTCCTACGGAAACAAGTAAGATGCTTTCGTCAAGGAAAAAAAGGAATTGCACGAACGGAAGGAGTATACAGGCAGATATTGTCCCAGCACATTCTGAGGTCGATGTAAAGCATCCAGTGCATTCGTGCAAAATGATATAAACTGTGCGTCGTGACGTAAGCCCACATTTTGCCTTTCATAAAGTCAAAAAGTAGAACCCAGAGAGCTAGCTGGATTGTAACCTAAAGTGGTTAATCACAGTCCTTCTTTATTATGGGCACTACTGATTACACGATGTATCATGTCAAAATAAATAAGAATTGCTCACCATGTTTACCGGCAATCCGTATTGTCATATCTAATGACTCTAGAAATATGCCTACATAATATCCTCTCGAGAAAACTCTCATGCAGAGCTCGCGAAAATCCTGGAGAAAGGTCATTTCCAGCTCTTTTGGTGGGTTTTTTTTGTTGTTTTTTTTTCGCGAAAATTAGATCCTATAGAAAAAAAAAGTTATGTGTTTGTTTATGTTAATGTTGTGCTAGCCCACAAAGTGTTTGCTGGTACTTACGAGCAGCCCATGAGGTGCCTGTTGACGTTAGCATTGAATGGTCTATAAAGTGCTTCCTGATATTAACATTGCACTGGCCATGAACTTAATCTTTCAACATGTAACAGGACCTAAATTTATCTCGAGTAAACTGCAGTGAAATACCAATGCTTAACACAACCCTCTGCTTAGGATATTCCTATTTAACTGCTTGGGGTGCTTTGCTTCTCACATACAATATTCTGGATAATCTCACATCGTACAATATTCTGGATACCGGTAACACAAAACTTCTAACACATCCCCAGTAGCTTGGTCCAATGGGTGGTTGTGTTAACATTGTTCCTTTGTGTTTATCCTCAGTCGTAAATACTGTAGGGCTAATCGACAAAGTATAATCTGTGCTTATCCTCAGTCGTAGAGACTGTAGAGCTAATCGATAAAGTATAATTTGTGCTTATCCTCCGCCTAAGTACTGTAACGTTTTTATATGAAGTACTGTAATGTCTTTTGATGAAGTGCAGTTTTCAAGCAAAAGTAACGATCGTTCTTCCTTCATATAAGCCTTTTTCGAATAACTTACATTCTTTCCTTATCTCCTTTCCCACGTTGACAATTTTGTCATCAGCTTTAGCCTCGCAGGTGTATCGTCCTGAATTTTCACATTGAGCGTTCATGATCCGGTAACTTGCCAATCCTGGTTGTTCATCTATCAACAGAATGTCACCATATTTGATTGACACCTGTGGCAGGGGCGAACCCTCTGCCTGACAGGTTAACGTCAGTTCAGTTTCATCCTCTTCCACTAGGACGAAATCGTAATAGGTGTTTGTCAGATCGAGGCGTCTAAAACCGTTTTTCCATTTTGTTGCTACGACAGCAGTCAGTTCAAAAGAATGTATGGACGGCGTGTCTGTAACAATGCAGAAAATAATGGCACAATATCAACAAAAAAGTGTAATAATGATAAGTAATAATAATTAAAAATATGACGATTATCTACCTCACAATGTGTGTGAGAGTGAGTGAGTGAGTGTGTGTAAGTGTATATGTGTGTGTATGAGTAAGTGAGTGATTGTGTGTGTCTATAATTATATATATAGAATAT
>JAWQUT010000734.1:89177-99206 GCA_033807755.1 Ellobium chinense
CAGTCTGACAAGAAAATACGTGTATGTGACATCTTAGGTTATAAACAGAGCCAAGTTCCTTATTTTAAGAAGACATAGTGCATAATTATAATGGAATAATGTGTCTTGAAGCCTGTCATAATTAACCTTCAGCTCTTTTCTTCCTCGAGTTATTGCAATGATATGAAAGTCTGATGTATGTTCTATCGTGAGGGGGGGTGGGGGGGGGTGAAAAACAAACAGATAAACAACCTTACCAACAAACACTTGACCTAGCATTATCCTAACACGAGATACAGTTGTTTTGCAGAGACAGAACGTCACTTTGTTGCAAAGGAAACAATTCTAAGAAAATTGCCACTGAGGAACTTAAAATCAATTAGAATGCTTCACACAAAAACCTTTAAATATCCACAATTACAAACCATCTGCTCAATTAGTATTTTTTTTTTTGTACAATAAAACGTTTATTTTTCAATGCTGAAGAACAAATTAAAAAAAAAAACAACGGATTATTTCAATCATCTTCTCAGGCCCTAGTCCATAGAATTACACCTGGTTTTGACTGACTGCAGAACATGCAATATAGATGTATAAAATTGCAATAAAGGTGACGTGGATGATCAGAGAAAGTCAACGGCAGTGAAAGTGATAAGTGTTTAAGGTGATTTGATCATCTGAAAACGTACGTACTAAGTGTGAAATCGCTTACCATCATAGAACTACATGAGGCAGCTTGCGCATTAACGATGATATTTCAGTTGTTACCACCGCGAACTTCAGCGATGTTCAATATGCAGAGTTAATGCAACTGTTATGATAGTAAGGGATGGCATCGTTAATGGGCAAGCTCTCGATTAACACTGCATGATGACCACCACTAAGGGTGCATTCACTCCCATTGCATTAATTATGTATAATTATTTTCACGATGGTATGAGATCCCACTGTAAATGCACAAGCTCTGAGTTAATGAACATGATTTGAATAATGTTAAATGCTAAAAATCAAAGAATGATGATAACGACGATGAAGAAGATAGCAACAACAGATGAGCGAATGGGTATATTGTTAATGTATAAAATTCGAAAGTGCTAGCCGACAAAAGGAAAGAAAAATACACTGATAATGGCTTATTACCAATGCCCTCGGAGATATTCCAGCTTAATGATGCACATAGGCACAGGAATGCCCACAGATTTGTCAATATTTCTTTCATGTTTGAAAGCACAGATCGGCGCAACCATGCACAGTTTGATGCACACATCTGATACTTCTGAAAAGAGTTCCGACTTAATATTCACAATCATAAATCACACTCTGGCAGTATAACCAGAATAGCAACAGGTTTCAAACATACATCAAGTAGCATTTAAAGAACCGAAACTCATATTTATTTATTTTTTTGGATGTGAAGAGACTTTGAGATAAAACCGTTGCTGCCCATTTCCTGAACACAAGAAGACACTTACATCCACTTTGTAAGTGCGCGTGTGGAAGGACATCGTAATGTAGTGTTCTCTGAAAAGAGCGATAATAATAGATTATGGCTTTCGCACGTCTTACGGCGTACTTTCTGTGAAACTTGAAAGTTGGGGAAATATTGTGTGGCTCATTAATTTGTCTTCACACTGACCTGTATTTTACGTTGCAATAGGCCTCCAAAACAAACCTCATTTACCAGAAGAGGCTTGTCTTCTGACTGGTCTGTTTCAATATTCAGTCTAGAATAAATTCTAAATGAAAAAAGAGATTTCGATAACACAATCAAAGCAAAAAAAAAAAAAAAAAATTCCCCGTAAGAAGTGATCCATAATATTATGAACCATAGTTGTGTGCTTGATGAGTTTCACTCAAAGACAGAATGTTTTTCAGTCAAATTTTGTAAGTAGGATTCTGTCGAAACAAGCACACAAAAAAAAATGTGTTATTCTTCTTCGTGATGTGAAAGTCTGATGAACACCTACAGCGATTCCAAAAGTACTGGTAATATCCATTCTGATCAGCTATAGCGATTCCAAACGTACTGGTAATATCCATTCTGATCAGCTACAGCGATTCCAAAAGTACTGATAATATCCATTCTGATCAGCTACAGCGATTCCAAAAATACTGGTAACATCCATTCTGATCAGCTACAGCGATTCCAAGAGTACTGGTAACATCCATTCTGATCAGAAAAAAAAAAATCTTTGGGCAAGTGACTACTCGTCTGGGCACCAAAGCGTTCTGATTTGTTTTTTCTTGTTTGCACCATATGATAACGAGTACCCAAGAATATTACCGTTTCTGTAGATAAAGATCAGTACCCTGAAATTGGTCTATGAGAAGGAGTGTTATACAAGCGGCCAGGGGCTTATATTGTAATCATTAGGTTATTGGTTGGCTCTAAAAAGATCACCATAAATATAGTTGTCAGGTTAGTGGCTTGAGTCGGGTCGACACAGCAGGGGTCATTCTAGCCCGACCAAGCATAGAGCGTCCTGGGTAGACGATCAACCCCTTTCCCCAATATAGAAATAGCGATACTTCTGGAATGGTGCAAGAAATCAGCAAGTGACCGGCACTGTAGCCAAAGGTATAAAAATTGCAAGCTCACCCATATACGAGGACTAGAACTAGAATCACTACAAAATTATTACTATAGAATGATCGCTGGATTATGGATAATTGTTATAATTATGTGACTTAGTACACTTGGACTTTCTTGTACATCAATAAACGTGTGTATACCTTATTTGATGAGTGATGTCATAACTCTGTGTTTTACACCATTAACTAACAATGTAAGGGAATTGTCCCCAACACCCCATTCAACAACACCAAATGGAGTAATGACACAAATATTAGTGAAGTAGCTGCACAACAATTGGTGGCGCTGCAACAATATCATGCCTGTGTGTGAAGACCTAGTGTGAAGACCTACTGTGAGGACCTAGTGTGAAGACCTAGTGAGCTATGAACAAGATAGCAACTGTCATCATAAGTACAGTATCATTCTATATTCTGCGTTAGCTGTTGATGTCATTTTTTTTTAATTGTTATCTGATTTTATGGATAACTCTCGGTATATAGTCTAACTATAAACTGGAGAGAAAGGGCAGAACCTAATGGTGTGTGTATTTTCCATTTACTCAGTCTGGTTTTGTGATGTGCTTTTACTAGACAAAATAACAAACACACTGTTCCTGGGTAAACTCCTAGTGTTAAACAGTCGTAGACAATGAAATGCAAAACTATATATCAGACCCATTAACATATTAATACATCTAGGGCTTTCCAAGGCTTCCAATCAAAGTATTCGTAAGCAGGTCATAGATCAAATTTATGTAACGTGTGACATATCAAAAAATTATTACCCACTTTTAAGTCACAGGAAATAGACCTTGTTTATTATTCTATTTGAAGATATCAGGTAGTAACAATAACATAAATACATTGTTGTGCTGCGTCTCGCTGAAATTTAGGGTACATTATCGAAATATTCAGAATAACAATTGGTAGTATTTCAGATTGTTGTACATGTATGTTTCAGCAGGAAGAAAGAAAGAAGGCTGTATGTAAAATATCTTCACTTTGGTTTATACGTTGTGGTCGCATTCCTATAAAAAGGCGATTCAACAAAAAGAGTTTTGGCTGACGACATTAACTAGTGGTTCCTGATGTCTACAATAAATTAAGATCTATGATTTGATACAAATGAAGATGTCAAAATAACAACAACAACAACAACAACAATAACAACAGCACCAACAACAACATCAACAAGAACAAGAAGAAAAATAAAACGAACAATAACAATGTCAGCAACAACAACAACAATAACAGTTTATTCAGCAAGAAAAAAAAAAACAACATTGTGAATGACTACTCCTGAGAAGTGGGTCACATGGCCGAACGTTCACTGTGAATTTACGATACGAGGTCAAGTAGTTTGTCCTTGTAAAAGTTACATCTTTAAGGAAGTTATATAACTAGCCTTGAACTGATGAGCAGGTTTCCCAAGTTCACTATTAAGCCTATTGTGGATGCTTTCGAGATAACGGGAAATTCATGAAGAGGAGACTGTTAAGCACCTTTTTTCTCAATGCATATTTTCCCCAGAAAATCTAGATTACAATGATAATCTCTTCAATGTGCACTCAAATGTGCACTTCTGATCTCGCAAAAATGCTCGCAGGTAGTTTTGAGAAAGAAAACACATGTACAAGAAAACTGCACAATCGAGAATAAAATATTTAAAAGATGAACAGACTCAGAGTTACCTCTTTAAGACAAGAGCTGACAGAAAAGTTATAGCGAGGGGTGAGAGTCATGGCGAAAAATTAAGAAGGAAAGAATTTAAAACTGTTCCTAAAAGCGTCGCGAGACAGAGGAACAAACAGTCTGCTAGAAGGTAGAGCTGAGGCGGATTAAATTCTTGTGACACCGGATGAAAATCCGTTCCGGAACTAGAAAATCTTCTCAATCCGGATTTTCATCCGGATAAAGCTTTGGGGTTGTAATCTTCTATCTACTGTACCGGGGCGAAGGCTATCCTCTCCGTTATCGGTCGGCTTGCATATTATGGAAGAACGAATCAGAAGGCGCATGACGAATGTATAGACTATAGACACTGTCTATAATGAACCTGTCACGTGTTGAGCGGGAAAGTTTTGTCCAATAACAATAACAATAAAAATAACAATAACTTTATTAAGCTCATGTTCGTACAACAAACATAATAATATGAGCAATACAAAAACTTATTGTAAAGTATAATAAATAATCAACGATATATGTATATAATAATGACTACATCCACTGGCAAGCACACGCATAAAGGGCACACACTGGTAAAGATTAATGAAAAATCGTATTTAATACTTTCAGGCGGCTGGATACTGGAACTAGCAGTTGAAGTGTTTGAAAACACGATCAATAATTATCTTGATAAATTTGGGATGGCGATGATAATACCTTGGCAAAAAATGTCTACGGGTTTCACAGAAATATTCACATATCAGTAAGTAATTAAACTCATCATCTATGTCTTTTTTACAAGGTGGCAAATCCTATCTTGATACGGTATTTGTTGGAACCTTCCTGTTTCTACAGGTAGTGTGTGATTTGCTGTTCTAAATTTTATAAAGAAGCGTAATGCAGTTGAGTCAAGAATTGCAAAATAGGGTTCCATCTGCCATCCATATTTTAGAGAAATATAGGGTTGTTTTTTTTCCCTTTATTACTGTTGTTACAGTCAGTATGGCATGACTGTATAAATAAATCATTTATATTTATTCTAGTGTGAATGGCGGAGGTAATCAGTTTTTTTTATATTATTTTGATTAGCCCATATAAAATTATAACCTGTCCTTTGTGGGATATCTTTTAGGTTACAGACCTGTAATTGTACTTTCACTTTGTGGTCCTACAACTTAGGGGGTATATTTCATCTCCCCCTTTCCCTCTTTTGGCATGCCCTGCTTCCAGTAATAAGGGCTCCAGGGGGGAAATTTTGATATCATGGGAATCTGTGTCCATTTTACTTTATTTTACCAGGCACTATTTAGNCTTATTGTAAAGTATAATAAATAATCAACGATATATGTATATAATAATGACTACATCCACTGGCAAGCACACGCATAAAGGGCACACACTGGTAAAGATTAATGAAAAATCGTATTTAATACTTTCAGGCGGCTGGATACTGGAACTAGTAGTTGAAGTGTTTGAAAACACGATCAATAATTATCTTGATAAATTTGGGATGGCGATGATAATACCTTGGCAAGAAATGTCTACGGGTTTCACAGAAATATTCACATATCAGTAAGTAATTGAACTCATCATCTGTGTCTTTTTTACAAGGTGGCAAATCCTATCTTGATACGGTATTTTTTGGAACCTTCCTGTTTCTACAGGTAGTGTGTGATTTGCTGTTCTAAATTTTATAAAGAAGCGTAGTGCAGTTGAGTCAAGAACTGCAAAATAGGGTTCCATCTGCCATCCATATTTTAGAGAAATATTGGTGGTTTTTTTTCCCTTTATTACTGTTGTTACATTCAGTATGGCATGACTGTATAAATAAATCATTTATATTTATTCTAGAGTGAATGGCGGAGGTAATCAGTTTTTCTATATTATTTTGATTAGCCCATATAAAATTATAACCTGTCCTTTGTAGGATATCTTTTATGTAGTTCAGCCAAGGGTAATGTCCTTGTTCTAAGAAATGATCACTACACATTAGCCAGTACAAATTAAACGACAATTTTTCTCTTCTTCCCGCTATTATTCTTGTCCAGAAGGAGATCATGCGGTTTTGAATATCACAAGCCAAAGGTAGTTTACCTAGTTCTCCGTAAATCATGTAGTGCGGAGTACTAGGCTTTAGTTTGAGTATTATTCTATAATATTTTAATCTAAACTGCTCTAATATGTCTGTGTTTTCGAAATCCCAAATTTCTGCCCCATACAGTAATATGGGTTCAATGCACTTTGAAAATAGGTCAGCCTGGCAATCCAAAGGAACTAAATTTACCCTATTCTGACGTAACAACGCGTAAGTAGCTTTTCTAGCTTTTTCAACGTTTTCTTTCATAGCTGTTCAAAAGCGACCATTTTTCGTAAATGTCACTCCCAAGTACTTAAATTTATTCACGACCTCTAATACTTCGTTATTTACATATAGTTGAGGGTTCCTCTAGTACCTCCCGAATACCATTATTTTTGTTTTTGATAGGTTTATTTTAAGGTTCCAGTTTCGACAGTATGTTTCATACTCTGTCAATAAGCATCGTAACTGTTCTTTACTTTCAGCAAATAGTACAGTATCATCTGCATACATCAACAGGAGTAATTCGAAATTATGTGTAATGACATCATAAACAAAGTCAACTTTCACACCTACATTATCATTCTGAGCAAGAAAATCATAAAAATCATTTAGAAATATGGAAAACAGAATCTGACTCAAATTTTCGCCTTTCCTGAGACCTAACTGACAGTTGAAGAAAGATTGACACTTTCCCTTGATGAGACACACAAAACTTTATAAATTATTATTGTACATAGAATATATTATATTGTACATGTTTCTACCTGCGCTTGAAGTTGACAATTTGCGGAACAATAACGGTCTGGACACATTGGGGAAGGCCTTGCGCAGGTTTATAAAGGTAGCAAATAAAGGCTTATTTCTATTTTTCATAAGATTTTGTAGAGCATGTAAAATGAAAACCCCATCCATTGTAGAGTACCCTTTTCTGAACCCTGTTTGCTCCTCTCCAATGATGTTACTGTCACTCAAGAACTTTCTAAGACGGGCATTTAAAACAGACTTAAATAGCTTTCCTAGGCAGCTGAGAATAGTGATAGGTCTGTAATTGTCAGTGTTTTTGTCTGCTGTCTTTATTTTTGTAGATGGGTTTAATCACTGCGGTAGTCCAAGCCTCTGGCACTACTCCCCAAGTGTAGGAAATGATAAAAAGCTTTACATAAAAAAATAATATAGTCTAGTTCTGTTTGTAATTGCTCTGTAGTTTTAATAAATTCATTCTGGATATTGTCAATTCCAACTGCTTTATTATTTCTTACTTTCTTGATACCCTCACGTATTTCTTGTGCTGTGAACGGTTTATCCATTTCTTCATTATTGCTTACAAAAAGTTGGTCTGTGCCGATTAAAGGTCTTTGAAATAATTTTAAAAGTCCGTAAGGTTTATGTCTTCATTAGCGCCTTTGTCATTGAAATGATTTTATCCTTTTTTAAGTAATATCAAGTATTTCCCTTTCGCCGCAATTCTTGATAACGGGAACGGATGTTCTTCTTTGTGACGCCGACAGCATGCCTCAATTTTTTTTTTTTTTTTGTAATCCCTGCCAATGATAATAATGTGCTTATCACACCCCCTCCATCCAATGCTGTTTAGCATTGATAACCTCAGTGAAGTCGCCTGACTGCTGAGTCGCGGTGAGGCAATAACCCAGTGACCTTCATCCGGACAATCCGATTACTCTCCCAATTTGTCAGTCCAAAAAGTTAATCGACAATAGACGATTCCTAAGTGAGGACTAACCGCGCGTTCACGGATCACATCAGAGAATTTTTTGATATCGCCGCCCTTAAATTTGTCCCGTAAACGTTTGTGTTTTGATGTGATAGGGGCGTTCAGCGACAATAACCAGTGACAAACATTTGTCTTCGTCTGTCAAAATTTGCGATGCCAACTGATAAATTGGCCAACCTAATGTTCATTATTAGCGCATATGGGATTCCCCCCCCCCCCCCCCCCCCCCCCCCNACTCAGTACTATGCCCCTTTCTCCAGCTTTCTTTTCTCTTTAACCACAACAAAACAAGAACTTTTGCTTTGACGTTAATGTTGGCACAACGCACTTTCACGACCGAACAGGAGTGTAAACATGTAGTCTGTAGTTCGTTTAACATACGACCAGGAAACAAACGCACGAAAAAAAAGATATCTGCTATGAACGCGTCATAAGTGTGGAATGAAACAGCTTGGGCGAAACCATTACGGAAGTTAAACACTGGTGATTAGAGCATCTCCTCCAGTGATGGGAATGCGAGTGGAAATCGCAGCACTTTCACAAACATCCCCAAAACGGCTGTCTCAATGTCTCAATGAACTCGCCCGACTGCAGACTTGCGGCAGCGAATTGTCCAATACATCTACAAGTTTCTCATTCGGATGAGCCAATCCTTTATCCGGATAAACCGATTACTCTCCCAGTTCGTCAATCCGAATACTTCATCCGGATTCGCCTCACCTCTACTAGAAGATCTATTTGTGGAGAAGTTGTACATTTTATTTTGAAAGTGACTCGGTGGAACAGCATGGTCAAAGAGGTATGACACTGGCTTAAGATCTAATGGTCGAGGGTTCGAGTTCCAACCATGATCACGTTATAAAAGCCTTGAGAACGCATTTGATTCATGTTTTCCTCAGTTCTTCCATCTGTGATGTAGATACCGGACTTTAGGCAATGGAAAAATATCGCTAATGATTAGCGTCTAAATATGTATGCCTCCCTGGGTGTTAGGAAAGTTCAGGAGAATTCAGGCCTGGTAGGGTAATACTATTTTGAAGTTGCGTGAATGGGCAGTAGCCAGAATATGTAAGAGATAAAAAAACTCAAAGAGATCTTAGACGGAATTGTTTCTATGTGACGGCTTCGACGGCCATGACTGGCTTGGGCGTTCTGAGATGTCGGGAATCGACGCACGGTGTAATCATCTTACACCGACGCAACCGTCATCACGCGCCCTGCAGCAAGACAACCTTTGAACAAGGATTTTCTTTTGTTTGGGGTTGACCAAGATTTCAGGGAAAGTACTGTCATTTTAAGGGAGTTGAAGGCCAACTATGTATTAAATCATTGGGTTATTCCCACCTCTTGAACGCCAAAACCTCCTTAAGCTGTCGTGAAATGAGTTGCTAAGCACAGCTTGTAAAGCAATAGCTGCACGCTGTGAGTGGAATAGGAAACAGGTTCTAAGAGAGCAACAGGAAATCTTAGCTTAATAGATTATCTGACTAAGTGGGTTTATCTTTTATATTAATAACTTCCTGGTTTCTGTTTCCAATCGATCAAATCCAGCACAATAACTTGCCGGGAAAGATGAGAAACAAATTTTGTAGTTCACAGTTTGCCAGATCGAAATGTCTCTTAGAAAATGATTGGTCTAGTTTGAAAGAATTTAAAAACTGTGTGTTTTTGCTTTTTTCCGTAAGAAATACTCTACATTATTTGTTATCACTTTTCTGAATTTTTATGGAATAAACAAAAAGCTCTTAGGAGAATGAAAAAAAAAATGGAAATACGAATTCTATTTATCCCGTTGGGAAAATTGATTTAAATTGTTTATAATGTTATACATTTCATTCATAATACAGACAGATAAAACAACACACATCATACATCTAAATCCTTATTTTAAGGACCTCACTCTTGGTCTGTTTATCTTTTGGGTATTTTATTGTCGATTGTGCATTCTTTATTATGGTCTACATGTTTTTGTTGGTTTTTCTTAGGAGAGACGGGG
>JAWQUT010000734.1:114739-125846 GCA_033807755.1 Ellobium chinense
CCCCCACCCCCCTCTCTCTCTCTACCCTCTCTCCAATTCCAGTTTCCTGTAAAACAAAGAGATCATTTTCCTGTCCCTGAAATCGTTACAATAATACTCAACATTTCCAGGCTGGCGGTCGCCCCTCGCCTTAATATCTCCTTCATTACATACATCTTAGCTAATCCTGTGGGCGTCAATGTCTCCTTGGATGAGTACTTAAGACTGCATGATGTGCACCACTTTGCGGTAGATTGTCATTTGGATGTGTGCACTTAAGAACTTAGTAACGCGTTGTTATGCGGTTTTCTTGTTTTCGTGTGGGCTTTACCAAGGAATCATTGTTACAGCTCGTTAGTTTTTACATTTTATATGGTATTATGTGTCTTCAATATTTGACAGAATTTTTTTTTTCATTTGTGCGACTGAAATTCGACTTTTTGTTTCCCCAGTACACTGATGGCAATTAAATTTTCTATTAAACATCTTAATATCTTTCAGTTGCATTTCAATCCTAGGTACTTTTTTGCAGAGTAGTTTCTTAGGCAAATCACAGGATCTAAGTTTGTAACTCTCGCTTAAATAATTTTTATACTAATTTATGGTCTCTTTTCTCTTTTTCCATGGTAATTTTGATACATATTATTAGTGTTATTCTCTTTTTTTTTTCTTAAACGAGGTAATCATTCTAAATTTTATGGTTTTTGTTTTCCAGTAATTTGTAAATCATGCCTTATCATTAAAAAAAAAACGTTTATATTATATATGTACACTAAAATCTAGTCCTAATTTTCGGGTTCAATATTCCTTTGACAGGGACACACTACATTCCCAACCAAAATGTTTCACCCATTCCTGAACTGTGACACAGATATGATTACATTATAACTGATAACTAATAATACTACCCACAAAACAAAAATTTTATGAAAACGTCTAACACAAGCATCCCGCTGAGCCTAATAGCATTACATTTTCGTCCACTGGAGGCAATACCCCAATGAACGTCAAAATCTAGATTTTATAGGAGATGCACATCACAATGGCTTTCGCATAACCGGCCAGGCTGACTGTACGTCATATACAGGGAGTCACAAAAAAAAAAACAATAAGGATACACGCCAAATCCTTAATATCTCCTACAAAAATTTAAAACAACACTTAAACTTTTGTACACTTAAAATGTGTTTAAAGATCTACCATTTGTTAAAATTTCATTAAAATGCGCAACAGGTTACTCATTTTATGTCATATTGAAATAAAAGCTACATCTGAATCCCCTCGACTTTTTTATCTGTGGGGGCCAAAGGAGAGCATTTCAGCGACACAGGCAGTGGCTTCAACAGGTTGGGCCACGCCCCATACGGCTCAAAGGACCCTTCAATGGCTCCAAGGAAAATTCGATGACCGACTGATCAGCCGATGAACACCAGTGGAATGGTCCCCCCACAGCCCAGATCTGAATCCCCTCGATTTTTTTTCTGTGGGGGTTTTGTGCTGATTTTCTGACATTTCACAAATTTGCATCATTTTTTTTAACTTGAGGTATTTTTTGGAAAACGTCATAAAGACAACAATTTTCAACACATTGTATTCACATTTTCTACGATTGTGTTTCATTGGAAAGTTAAATATATTATATACATTCATGTGATTTTATTTTTAAGAAATTGTGGGAGTTATTAAGTTTTTGGTGGGTATCGGTTTTGTTTTGTTGGTTTTTTTTTTGCGACATATGGTATCCACGTGACTGGTCCTATGCGAAGATTGAAAAGGTGTCATTACCAAAGCACTGCATGCAACAAAGTGATTCTTCGGAAATTTGCTCTGCTGATGAATGCGGTGTTAAGGTGAAAACAGAATTACTCCAATGAAGTAGAATATACTGGACTATAGTCAGAACGTAAGGTTTTGTGTGCTTAGTCGGCTTTTGTCACTGACATTGCCTGGTGTAAAAACTCTGTTAAACGTATTAGCCCTTTTAAGTGCTCAAGCCGAGAAAGGTTCTTATATTGTACCAAATGCCATAAACTGAAAACAAAAAAAAACAATATTGTGTACCCTGACTAGCGCATTGACATTATTTTGCCGTTATGTCAGCGTATCACAAAAGCCTTGAAAGCAAGAGATATGATATTGTGACACAATGTGCGCATCATTAATGGTGGTGCAAACGCATAACAGGTTGACATTCTAGGAAGTGACATTTATCGTGGTATTGCATCCAAATGAGCGTTTCATGGGTAAATCATTAATATCCATATAAGTTCTGCTACGTCGATATTGTCTAGCTGTGATCGGGGTACAAGATGACGCTGTCAGGAAGATCGCCTGTCCTAATGACTACAGCTATCATCTTTCTGTGTTCAGACACAGGTAAGCAACTCCTTTCTTTTTTTGGTCATAAAAATTGCCTTTGTCGACCAGTATAAATTCAGTGTCCCATGTAGGGTAGAGCAGGCCCAGGCTATGGAAAACAGAAATGATAATTGTGAGTCAGAAGTGAATTCTAAAAATATGCCAAGCAAAAGAAATCTTCCAGCAAATATAAACCAGTTTGATATTTAAGGCCTTGTCAGTAAAAGTCAGACCAGTAGTGTTATATAGAATTAATAGTATTATATAGTACCAGTTTCACTATATTGGTGTGACACTTTGACCATCAGCAAACTAACGCCCACATCTCTGGAAGCCACAGAAATGTAATTCCTATTACGAATGCTCAAAATGCCATGACAAAGAATGCAAAAGGCAGCAACTACTGAAAACAAATTTCTTCTTACAGTGAGGAGAAAACAAGCAAAACCCGTATGACATGATTGTAATGAAATGGCAATAGCTAGAACGTTCAGAATGACTAAACCAGTAAACTTGAAGGAACCGGGGTAGCTATCTGTTTTACAATCTTAAAAATCCACAATATTTTTTTCATACATTTTCAACCACTTTCAACGTTTCCTTCGCCTTAGCGCTTCCGGGAAAACGCAGCTTGGAAGTCAGGATTTTCACACCGCGCGGGTTCCATAACTGGTCGTCCGGTCAGTACGGTCAAAAAAACGAGAGGCAAATTATTAGTCATTATGCGAAGAGAATTAGGTTCAGTGTATTTTTAGCTCCATCACGTGACCTAGGAAATCTTGTTCACACGTTGGTTTATTTACATGCTCTGCTCATGTATGGTTACTCGTCATTTATCAAAATATCTAGCAATCGCTAGATCACGTGGTGTAACTGACCCGTCTGAAAATGCCTCATTACTGACTTTGTCCGGCTAATGACAAAGTTGTATACTTACGATTACATTTTATCAGAATTAGATCTTAGTCAATTCCAATTAAAGAGATTCTATATCAACTTTGAAAAACTAATTTTTCACACCGGTTTCGCGTATACCTTTAGCTCTGTTGACTTTGCCCGGCTTATGAAAATTTGAATAATGTACCGTTACAATTATTCAGAATTAGATCGAATTTGATTTCAAATAGAGGGATTCCTTATCAGCTTTGAGAACCTGACTTTTCATTCGGTTCCGCTTAGACCTTTAGCTCTATGGACTTACTCCGCCTTATGCCAATGTTGAATAATGTACGAATTACATTAGTTTAATCAAAATTAGATCCAAGCTGATTTCAAATAGACAGATTTCCATATCAACTTTGAAAACCTGATTTTTCACACCGATTCGCAAAGACCTTTACCTCTTTGGACTTTGTCCGGCTAATGTCAAAGATGAATAATGTATGATATTATATTTTATCAGAAATAGATGTTAGAAAGTACTGAATATTCATTTGGTGCAAAATTTAACGCTTCCACGAAGACCCTTACTTCTTTGGACTTTGTCCGAACTACGGCAAATTTTAATAACTTTTGATCAAAGTTTATCAGATTTCGATCTAAAATATTTAGAAATTGTTGATGTTCTCAAAAACATTGCTAATAATTCAAGAAACAACCAAACTCTATAGACTATTATTTTCCAACCTAAGAATATGTTTGTACAAACATTATAGTTTTATTGCTGATCACTACTATCTTACTTAGATTTAGAAATCTGAATATCCAGTTGTTGAAAGTGTACTATGTTTATTGATTTACAGTATTTATTCATTTATCATCTATGCACGGGAGTGCACTGCTTCATAGTGAATAACAAAAGTATGATGGTTTAACTGTTTAGGAAAATAGCTGGGTTTTCATGTTCATGTATATATCATCAGTGAATTGGCAGATCAGTTTACTCGTAACTTACCTACTAAGTGTTGCTTATGAGTGGGTTTGTCTGGAATATATTTGAAGCTGTGCCAAAGGCTATCAGGATTGTTTTCTTTACGTTCTATTTTCCCTCAGTTATTGAGTGGATCAACTCAGTGCAGACCTATTACTGTACTGGGTTCAATGGGTTGGTGCTTATTGATAATAGGTTAGCTAACCGATGGGTCTTTTGGGGTCTTAAAATGGCACAAAGGAGTTCCGATTCCATGTCGAGATAACTCCCTGAGTAGAATCCCCTATACATTGAGGGGAGATTACGTTAATATTTTACAACAGTGTGGAATGGGTCGTGAAATTTTGAGTTGTGATGGAAGTCGACATGAGATGGCAGGGAAGAAGACGAGCTACCCTGAGAAATTCAACGGAATCAACCCAAACAATGATAATAATAATGATAATAAAGATAAGATGCTTCTAGTGAAAATGTTATTAATTTGTGTAATATTTGGTTTTCTAGACTTGAATTCCATGCCAATTTCTGTCTTATCAGGATAGCTTTGTCATTTCACTTCCATAAGTTTATAAACTTGGATCATCTGATTTCATTTTAGTTTGCTTTGTATTAAATGCGATCAGTGAGAGATTTCCGAAAACTAAGTCTGGTTTGAGCTACTGTTTGGTGATAAAAGCAAAATAGGAAGAGCCAGTCCAAGAAACATTTTAACGTATACCGTGTTTGCTGTCGTGTTTTTACAGCTGTAAGTAATTACAGTATTGAATTTAATGGAAATATGATGTTTTGGAATACTATTGCCTACATGTCTCATTTTCTTACAACTAAACCGTGTTGCTGTAGAGAGAATATAAGGCGAACACAACATCTCCAGCAGACCTGTGGGGTGCAGCCTGCTCAACTGAATTCCATGGCCCTGTGTTATTGTCTTTCTTATCATAGGTTGTATTTAATGTCCCCTAGGACGAACTGATGAACCTAGTTACATTTGCCATCGTGCGGCTCCTCTGGCACGTTTGTGGTCATCGAGAAGTCACCCAGGAAGGACGGTGGATTTTTTTTCCTCTTTGGTTGTCTCGTTTCTTTAAGGTATTCCATTCTTTCTGTCTCTGGAGAGTTCAGTCTCTATATACGGTCACTCCCCTCCGTTCACGGTGGGTGCAGAAGGTGTAGGTAACAATGTACTATCTTGCGCTCCATTCGAGCTCTTTTCTTTTCCATAATTCGCACTCCCCCCCCCCCCCCNCCCCCCCCCCCCCTTTCTTTTTCTTGTGTCCTGGGGGTTCCAATCAAGCCGCAGTCTTGTTGGGTTCAATTCTAGGGGCAATCGTGTTGGATTAATGAATAGATTTCGTAAAATGCGGTCTATCCACTCCCATTTTCTTTCCAAACACTGTTCTCTTCTGTTTGGCCCTTTTCTTGAACTCTTAATTTCTGACATTTTTTTATGGCTGTTACGCCTCAAATATTTGTCGAGGGTCCCTTTTGTAACTTGCGTCTGTAGACAGAAGGTCAGCCAGCCTAATGCGCATGTGCGGAAACAGCAATCAGCTGTGTTTACATTGGAAAACGGCTGAGACATAAAATATCGAAAGAATAAGATAGACAACGTGTAATAAATGTTGGGTCAGCTGTGAACTAAATCTCAGTAATTACCGACAAAATGTGGGATTGTGGATCAGTTTGATTAACACAGTGACCGTGCAACAAGAATGCACACTTAGAAATCGAATTTCCTGATAATTTAGAGATGTAAACTAGACTAGTCTAGGCTATCGGTAACCTACACTCAAACGGCCTCGCTCCAGATCATGTAAACACAATTGATTGCTTTTTCCGCACATGCGCAATAGGCCGGCTGACCTTCTGTCTGCAGACGCAAGTCCTTTTGTAATACAGTATTAATGGCAATCCAACAGGAGGCATAGAGGGTCAACACCAAAGACAACCATCTATCGACAGCTGCCCGGACAACTGGTGGTACCTGAGCAGCGGCCACTGCATGTACTTGGCAGAAACCGAGGCGGTTTACAACATATCACGCCAGCTTTGCCTTGACTGCGGGGCTGATCTTGTAGAAGAGGAGAAAATAGGCAGCGTTTCTGGGTGTTTATCCAGTAAGTATCATCATCTCAAAAACGTGCTGAAATGTCAACATTGAAATACTTTTCAGATAATGCTGGTCTTCCAAATCTAATATATCGTATTATATCTGTGTGATAAAACATCTCTAAAGGCATACAAGCTGTCGTGTGAAAGTTGAGGCACTACGTGCTGAAGTGTCAACATTGAAATACGTTTCAGAGAATGCTGATCTTCCAAATCTAATATATCGTATTATATCTGTGTGATAAAATATCTCTAAAGGCATACAAGCTGTCGTGTGAAAGTTGAGGCATTACGTGCTGAAGTGTCAACATTGAAATACGTTCAGATTCTTCCAAATCTAATACTGTATATCGTATTACATCTGCTGTGATGAAACATCTCTAAAGGCATGCTAGCTATCGTGTTTAAGAGGAGGCCCTACCCTTTTCCTGAAGCTATAAAGCAGTTAATGTGGTATGCAACGAATCACTGTGAGTGCATTGGATATTACTACGCAAAAATTGTACATCAAAGTGCAGAGTGGTGCGTTTTTCATCCTTCAAAGGTGATGACTTTAGGACAATTGAAGAGCGTTTTTCCAAAACTCAGTATGTGGTCTCTGAATATTTTTTTTTAAATATTAGGAAATGACATTACAGTGATTGCTCTTCGCGCATATATTTTTATTTACTGCGAAATGATGTAAATTTGAAGGAGTGCAGTTTTTTTGCTCGATTAAGTTATGAATGAATTAACACAGAAATACATCCTTGAATACGCCACCAACACATTTTCTAACGAAAGTGCATTATTAGGTTTTGGAAAAAAACGCTCTTCAATTGTCATTTGAGATGGCACCAGCTGTTTGACACCATATTTCGCTTAGGAATTTTAGATACCTTTATTGTTAGTTTGATGCGTATGCTTATCATTGGAATCTGGACATAGATCTAACGCTATTTATTAGTCAGGACAAAGGAAAAACTCATGCACTGCCGGTAATATTACAGGAAAAACTGCTCATTCTTCGAACAAAACCGCCATCTCTCAGCGGCAAAACTGTAACAACAAGTTTAACAAGTTTATTAGGAATAAGCCCAGACCCTATGGTACATGTGGTACATGGTACATGGGCAAAATACAGTATGCAACGGGACAGCACATGGACATTTTAAGCATTACAGCTACTAACTTCACACATGTTCACAATGCATTGTTACATTCACGTACATTCACAACGTTCTTGTACATTTTACATTAATATGTACTCACTTTCACTAGTAATCATTCAGTCCTTACATTCATTCTTTTTTTTTTCTACTAATTACTTTATAGTTATATACATTTACTGAAATGTATGTGATACAATTTCGAGGAATTTAGCCAATTTAACTAAAACATTCGTCTTCCTACTCTCAAACAACTCCTTTGCATTAAGCATGTTAGATAGGGAGTACATAAAATCTTCCGTCCAGAAATCTGTGCCTTTCAGTTAATGACTGTAACAGGAAGCACAAGGATAACATCAAATCAGGCAACGATGGGATAAAGAGCAATAATATTAGATGTGCACAGACATCGCAAAGCTCCCTGTGTACGGTAAACCTTTTGAAAACCACGAGGGAAGAGCTGGGTGCGGGAGCTGAAGTAAATTAGATCCATCCGAAAGAAGACAAAGAGAGAAGAAAAAAAGATGTAATTCGCAAGAGTTTAGATCTATTATATCATGCACTATGTTCTTGTTTGGGTCTTGTGCTGTCGCGCAGATCATCTCAGTCAAAGTTTCACAGTATCAGCGGTTCCACAACGTCAAGGCGGGGGACCAAGAAGAAGCAAAAAGTGCACAAACAAGGGTGGGTCATACATCATTGGATACACGCAGTGTGGCAATTTACACATGGATAATCTTGTAAATACAGGTTCCAGAGCATATACTGCCAGTTGTGGGGTCATGCGTTCTTGCTAGTGTTGCACAGACTCCGTATTGCAAGACGAAAGCCCGATGGGACATGTTTTCAAATAGTTATCCTTTCAACAGTTAGAGTAATCTAGTTCAAAGAATGGACAAAATAATGTAATAACAATGAAATATCCTAAAGGTTCTCTCTTTATTTCGTTTTCTACCAAGGTCTCAAGCTGCATGAAAATTATTGGTTGAAAGGTGACTTCTCCCAGGGTGGATCTTTCGGGAAGATCGTGTGGGATACTGCGACAAATCGTATCGGCTTTATGTCATCCAACATGAAATCCAGAGCAGTATGCATGATGCAACCAGGTAAGAGATGCAAAAATCAGGAAGAAGTCACTACAGTTCTCTATTGCTCCAAAAAGAAGCACAGACCAGAATACATAATGCAACCATGTAGGAAACGTCAGAATTTAGGGGTCCCTTCGCATCACATAAGATTTCTATTGCTCAGCAATGAAAAACTGATTGGAACACAAATGCCACCTACAATGCTAAAATTTAGGATCAATAAATGTATTCGTTATGAAAACCACATGGTGTTACTATAATCACAAAGTATCACAAAACTGAGTTGTGCACATTAATGTTTGAGATTGAATTTGTGTATATTTTACTGATATGTTCCTTGTTTTTTTTTCCTTCCATTCTTTCTCTAAGCATTTTTTTTTTCTCATTCCTCTCGACTAATGTACTTACTGTGTTTTCTTGGAAATGATATTCTGTAAAAATTATCTAAGTGTGAAGCAAAGTGTTTGGCTTATGCCTAATAAAGATTTGAACTTCAGCTTGAACTTGTATACAGTAAATAACAGCAGGTTTACAGTACAATTGTTGGTCTATTTCTATTCCTGACGAATGCTCCAACACAACATGCTTTTGGCATGCGATTTTCACACAACATTGACCTGAGAAAAGGGACTGATATAAATATTCTAATATTCACAACCGGTAAACGAGACAATATCAGTTGATTTGAACAGGTCTCAAATAAGAAAATTTGGCGATCGAGAGTAGATCAAATTACATCTTCTCAGCTATTAATCAGCATGCAAATGTTCATTCCATAGCTGTATGGAATTGATAGTAATTATTGTTCAAAGTGGTGCCGAACGAGATTTATGAGCTTCCTAACATGTTTTACTCGTGTGCTTTGATACTTCAAAATCATCTCCTATCAGACGGAACCATCCAGAGAAACAAGCAATGCTCCCTCTCGGCTCCTCTCATTTCCGACACGCTGCCCCATGCGTACTCACTGATCTGCAAGCCACATTGTCCACCAACACTTGAACTAATCTACCAAGAGAGTGACTACATTACCCTGGGTTGGCAAGCAAACTGGGAGACAGGGACGAGACCGTGGTTTCATGTGTCTTACACGAAGGATAATGGAACTCGGCATGATGTCACGCAAGACATTCAAGGCACATCTGTCAACATCACGAATGTGAAAGAAAACGTGACCTACACGTTCACTGTTGAACCTTTGTATGGGACTTTCACGGACCGGTGTAATAAAAGTACTCTGATATTCAAAAGAGGTAAATACTGTATATATATATATATATATATGATAGATAGATAGATAGATAGATAGATAGATAGATAGAATTATAATTCCTCACGCCTATCATTTCAGAGTAAGTGAGTGGAGTGAATGAGTAAGTGAGTGTGTGTGTCTGTGTGTCTGTCTGTGTGTGTGTCTGTGTGTCCGTCTGTCGGTCTGTCCGTCTGTGTGTGTTGTGTGTGTATGTATGTGTCTATCTGTCTGTGTGTTTTGTTTCTGTTCTACAATATTATTTGCTTGCAAAATTGAGAGGGACAAAAAGAGCAGGTTCTCTGATGTGAAGTGTGCGACAGATTTCACAGGAGAGAAGTGTCCCATTTAGCCTCTCATCTAGTTCTGTATCACAAGCGGGCCTCTAAATTTGATACCCAAAATCTCTGTTGTAACTTCATGTTTCATCAAGATGGAACAAGTACCTACAATGTATAAATAATCCTTGCATAATCTCTAAATAATCCCTCATTCCATAGCTGCTCCAGACTGTCCTACTGACCTCCACGTGACCGACATCGGCATTGACTACATCGTGTTGTCATGGCAACCCGTGCCATCCTCCATAGCGTGCAACCAGTCCCCTATCGCTTTCTTTACAGCGGACAGTGAGAATGATAAGTGGACAAAAGTTAAAGGCGAGGTGAACCACACTTCGGTGAGAATAGGAGGACTGAAGGAAGATACTGACTACGTTTTTCGGGTGGTATCAACTGGCAAATACATCAGGAATATTAACGAGAGCACCTGTGACAACACCATACGCAGCAGGACAGGTAAAGGAATCTATTCATTCATTCATTCATTCATCATCTATTCATCCGTCCGTTAATGTCTTCGTCGTCTGACTGTGTGTCCGTTCATCTGTCTGTCTTCATGTCAGCCTGCCTGCCCGCCCATCAACTCAGCTGTCCCTGACATTATATCACTTTTTTTTTTTTGTCTTCCATCTTTTTTTTTTTCCATAGACCGTTCTTCATTAATCAAGTTCACTAAAGTTCACTCTCAGTTTAAGCAAACAGTAGTGTGGGTATGCCATACAGTCTCGTTTCCAAAGTTAAAGATACATCATCAGCCAATAAGCGCCAATCTAACTGCCAGTAATCGGCCAGCCATATTCCTTTGGCAATAACAAAAGTGGAAAGCCCAAGTAATAATCTCTGGAAATGTGGCTTGTGATGCCCGTGTGATCCTGCATTCATAATAAATGAGAGTGGTGCACCAGTGTTTTCTCAAGACCACACGATCGTGCGAGTCGCCTCAAAGAATCTTCCCCCCCCCCCCC
>JAWQUT010000734.1:131529-150380 GCA_033807755.1 Ellobium chinense
TTTAACCAAAGGCCGTTAGCAGTTTACAGATAGGTGAATGTTCATGCTTTTGACAGCACTCTATAGACATAGCTTTCATTTCTTTATTGGCATTATATTTATTTTTTTTTTATTTGATAAATCGTTTGTTTCTGCTGAAAATAAGTCCCAGGTATTTAAACCCTGGTACTATCTCTAACTTTAAGGCACTGGTAAAGAACTCAGGATTGCCCCTTTTTCTTCCAAATATCATCATTTTTTTTTTCTGTGTTTATGTCTAGTTCCTGTGTGTTACAGTATTCAGAGTATTTCTTGAGTGCAGTGTTCAGTGGCCGTATGCATAACCCTTATGTTAGTTAACCCACTGCGATAACCATGGGAAACCCCCCAAAACATTACATTAGCAGTGTTCATTAGGGTTAACGCAATACGGTATGGATTATGCATACGGTCGCAGGTTTCTAGCATTGTTACTTAACTGTTGTGTCGTCAGCATGAAGTAATATGCAGAGTTTTATATAAAAAAGGTGTTATATTATTGTGTTGTCAGCGTGAAGTAATATGCAGAGATTTATATTTAAAAAGTGCTATATTGTTGTCCTCAAGTACCTCAATTCCAGCAATGTTGTTTTTTTTGTTAAAATATTGCTTCAGATCAGTAAAATAGACTGAAAAAAAAAATAAGCAAGCCATGCCCGCATATTTTGCACGCAATTAATGTTGTTGCTACATTGGAGCAGCAAACAGTGAAGGGTGGAGTGGCCATAAGGTATTTGTTTTTTCCATTTAAATCCTTGGTATTCTCGTTTACTGGAGACAACATAGTTTGTTGGTGTGATTCGTGAGATAGATTTTCAACGGCTTTGTGTCTGTTAAGAACTTCCAGAACAATGGGTTTCAAAATGCTCGTGTGGCTTTTGAGCTGCAGAGAGGTTTCGGCTGAGGAGGGCGGAAGGGGGGGGGGAGATTATTGTTTAACTCTACTTGCAAAAATGTTTTACTGATGTCATTCCCACTGTGTATAAACAAGAAAAAGAAAACATGAAAATACAATTATTATTTACCCGATGTATAATGTTATACATCTCATTCATAATACAAACACATATAACAAAACACATCATACATGTAAATATATAATGAAATATATAACACAGTCATAACACAGTGCAGCCCCCCGGTACCCCNTAAACCCAGGTATTTATTTTTACCTGAGTCGAGTGGGGAAATGAAGTGAAGTGTCTTTCCCAGGGACACCACAGCATAAAATTATACCGCCCGGTCCGCGAGTCACACACACAAACATTGGATTTGATAGTCTTCAGTTTCTGAGTACGACTCACAAACTGCACTGCCAGCCTGCCTCCATGAATATGGCCATATCATGTGTACTGTTTTGTTATGTTACACACACATTGCGATGCCTTATATAGTAAACGCATTTTTTTTTTCAGCTGGTAACGAAGATGTGTATTTTGTTTTCAAACAAGCACTGCGTATTGTAAATTAAATGTTTTTCCACATATGAAGAGCATTTTTTTCCAAAACTCGGTAAAAGCACTTTCGTTGAATAGTGAGTTGGTGGTAAATGCAAATATGCATTTCTGTGTTAATTCATTCAAAATCTAAATGAGCTCAAAACCTTCACTCATTCAATCTTTACGCCGTTGAAACAATAAATATATATCTATGAAGAACACTAATTACCTTAATGTTATTTTCCCTTTATTTCAAAACTATTGAGGTCTTTGACACCTATTGTTTTTTCTTCTTTTGACCCTATTAACATTTTGTGTTGTTATACAAATACCACTGTGATTTCGGGAAATTTCCTCCATGGAGGTTGAAGTACCGGTACTGCTTTTGCCCGATCTTTAAACGGGGCGAAAAAGGGGGAGTTAACGTCCAAAATTTTTCCACAAATCTCTTTCGAAAAAATACCTCGAATTCTGATTTGGTCGCCAATTTTTCCTTAGGCTGGTTTTGACCGCGTGCTAATACATAGGTCTACACACTATTTTTTATCTAGAAGGCTCAAAGTGTACGTGAAACTTTAGAATTGGATGCTTTATTTAGATCACAGGTCATTTTGCATTGGCTGACAGGATCCCAAAAACGGGGGATTTTATATTATAATAGCGGATTAATTAGGTTGTACAAAATGAGTGATTTGCCTCTCTAATAGGTGTCAAAAACCTTCAGAGGCTACACACAGGTTTGGGAAAAAAAAGCTCTTTATATAGGGAAGCAACCCATTGCTTTTCACTTGTGAAAACATGTAACGTGTTCATCGTGCTCTAATGAATCAGTGTATGCATATCCGAAAATTTTTTATTTCCATCTTAGCTTCATCAAATATCTGATTAACTACATACAGTACTTTTGTACCACGTCACTGGGATTTGTGTGTGTGTGTGTGTGTGTGTGTGTGTGTGTGTGTGTGTGTGTGTGTGTGTTGTGTGTGTGTGTGTGTGTGTGTGTGTGTGTGTGGAAGAGTAGGAAAAAATATGTAAAACCAATGAATAAAGAAAAAACAAATCTACAGAGGCACTGATAGCTATTTCTCAGATGTCATGAAACGCCATTATCGGCAGGGGACTTATGCTCTCAAAACGCAAGGGTTAGCACGTAGCAACACGCAATCAACAAAACCGATTGCCGTGGACATCCCGGAGAAAACCAAGTTGGCTGGCATGGAAAAAATGGCGTGGGGACGGGGTGGGGGGCCCCCCTCTGTCAGTGACGTCACTTACATAGATATTTTGCCTCCGTGGAATTTTATTGAGAATCGCGCAGATGAAACAATGCTAAAAGTTCTGTCGAGATTAATTAGGATGATAACTGAGATTATGAGAACGTAATTCCTTACTTTCCGCTCTAATTACACAATAAATATAACCTGTCATTAAAAAAGAAAAAAAAATGAGTTCTTGTGTGGGCTCTATAGATGTTGTATTTGTGTGTTTAGATCTAGTGAGAAAGGGTGTATTGTACGTTATTGTCTCTCGAAGTTGTCACAGTAACACAATAACAATAACAATAACAATAACAATACGTTTATTGAGCTCAGACCGCTATCTGTTGTAAATGAGCAAAAAAACAATTTTAACAAGCAATTCACTCTCTCTCTCTCTCTTTCTCTCTCTCTCTTCCTCTTTCACACAATAACAATAACAATACGTTTATTGAGCTCAGACCGCTATCTGTTGTAAATGAGCAAAAAAACAATTTTAACAAGCAATTCACTCTCTCTCTCTTTCTCTCTCTCTCTTCCTCTTTCTCTCTCTCTCTCTCTTTCTCTTTCTCTCTCTTTCTCTTTCTTTCTCTCTCTCTCTTTCTCTCTCTCTCTCTCTCTCATACTCTCTCTCACTCTTTCTCTTTCTCTCTCTCTCTCTACTTCACACTGACTGGCCCAGTATCGTTCAGCATGAAATGCTCTCGTGTATTGTACGTCATGGCGGATCCAGAAGGTGAAGAAAGAGGGAGGGGTCGTCACTGGGCGTTCATGAACTCACATTCTCTCCCCCCGCTTAGAATTGATGGTTACTTAATAAAACTGTTCATCTATTTTTTTTCGACATTGTATCAAAGATAGACTAGTTGGGGAGGAGGAAGTGGATAATTCTTATATATTATGAAATCTACATTTGCACATGTTTATCATATATTCAGATGGGGGTTAAAATGTAGGGGGATTATCCTTTCCCCTTCCCCCTCTTCCCTCCCCCGGCACTCTGTCCTGTCGTTTTCTGGATCCGCCAACTTTGAATAAACCTATTGTTAATGTTATTGTGCGTGAGACGAAAGAGAGAGAGAAAGAGAAGAAAAAAAAAGCGCTAGGAGGAGAAGAGAGGGGGACAAACAATTTAAATAAAAACGAAGGAAATGAGTAACAGACATGGTTACAAACAGAAACAGACATGGTTACAAACAGAAACAGGCATGGTTACAAACAGAAACAGACATGGTTACAAACAGAAACAGACATGGTTACAAACAGAAAGAGGACAAGAAAACATGGTAGAAGAAGAGAAAAGGGTGATCTGTTGAGCGGAGGGAATAGTGAAAGCTTAGAGGAAGAGAAGCGAGGACAAGACGTGAAGATGGAAGAGTGCATGACGAGGGACTGATGGTGAGAATGACGGACTGATGGTGAGAATGACGGACTGATGGTGAGAATGACGGACTGATGGTGAGAATGACGGACTGATGGTGAGAATGACGGACTGATGAGAATGACGGACTGATGGTGAGAATGACGGACTGATGGTGAGAATGACGGACTGATGGTGACGGACTGATGGTGAGAATGACGGACTGATGGTGAGAATGACGGACTGATGGTGAGAGTGACGGACTGATGGTGAGAATGACGGACTGATGGTGAGAATGACGGACTGATGGTGAGAATGACGGGCTCCCGAAAAAAAAATAATGCAGAGAGGAGGAAAAGGGAGACAAGATGGTAGTAGAAGAGGAAGGGAGTAGGGTGGAACTGACAGGTTGAAAGTATAAAGAATAGGAGGGTAAGGAGGCAGAGTTAGTACAACGAGAAAAGAAAGAGAGAACAGTTGAGGAGAGGTGGATTGAAGGGAAAAGAGAGACAGAATAAGAAGAGGAGAAAGAAAAGGAACAACAGAACTCTAGATGACGCTGGGCAGGGTAAAAAGGGTAAGTAAAAAAGGGTTAAAAAAGAAAACTGGAGGCGAGCTGGACAAATAGGGAAGGATGGTAAGAAATTAATAGAAAACTGGATGAAAGTTGGACAAGGTAAAAATGGAAGGTAAAGGAGGAATACAATTGAAAACTGGATAAGAACTTGGCAGGGGACGGAAGAAACGAATGACTTTAAAAGTTCACAGCTTAAGAAAGATCAAAGGATTGGAAATAGAAATTGAAGACAGGCTGAAAAATTAGAAAGACAATTCGATGGTGGTTGGAAGATAACGTAGAAGAGATAACTGGGGCAGACATGTACTCAGATCAGCAGACTGACTGACAGTGGGTCTGACGTACAAACCAGCAGGAAGGGAAGCAGCACCAACACATTTAAAGTCGCATGAGCAGAAACGCAGCCCACCTGCCCATCGCAAACAGACCAGACCTGAGATCTGAGCTAGAGAACGCCTAGCCCACCAAGCCCATACTACCCTCATGGGTGGTATCCTGCCAGAACATCCCCACTTCATCATGTGAGGACCTTGGATACAACAGGCTGAACCACGCCGGGAACAATCTTCCTTGGTCCCCGTATTTGCTATCAGTGCAGTGCTCACAACAAACTCCTGGTAAACGTTGCTAGACCAGTAGTTGAAAAAAAGCAGGCTATACTCTTGCATTTACTTGGCGGCCAGCTCGTGATCTCAGATTACTCGAAATACATTATTAAATCACAAAAATCTACACCTACAAAAAACACCGTAGATCAACATCACAAGTTCTAGTCGTTTGTTTCTTGATAGGGTTTTACCCTGCTCGTCATCACGGATACTGTTATATTGCGCCTGTCTAGATGTAAGTCTAAACTACACAGCAGAATATTCCTGTCAATTATTTTGCCCGAGGTGAGGCCGTTAAGCCTACTCTATGTTTTTAAAAGTTTTGAAGGCATTTTTAACGTGCGCACTGGCACACGGGACCTTCGAATTTTTTGTCCTTATCCAAGAAGTCTAGAAACTGGCTCTCCCACCTTGAAAGCCGGAGAGTGACTGTTCAATTCAAGATGATTTGTTAAAGGAGCCACATTTATCTCACTACTATTGTTAGCACGTTTGTCTATTAAGGAACGGCCTCAGTGCAAAACCTCTGAAACTATATCCATCAATATTGTGTCGCCTGAAACTAGCATCACTGGGCTACATAGCACAAGTGAACGTTTCACAAATTTCAGCTTTGGGTGGACTGCAAAGTCATAGCCTTTCTAGTGAACCTGTCAGATTGCAAGCTGCATGGAGACTTGCAGCCTTATTTTGCACCATGGTGTTCAGCACATCTTGTGCATTTGAGTGCACAACTTTTCTCATACCATAGTTGCCAGAACAACGTCCAGCAGCAAAGGATAAGGAGAGTAAAAGTTGCTTATATAGTGCATTGTCTTCATAGATCTTTGTGGAGATGTGCTGCCTTTCTTCATATAGTCTTACTCCCCTACTGTATGCAAACATATTAATAAGAAATCTTCATTCCAGAGCAAAATTTCTCTCGCACCCAAGTTGCCAGAACAACGGTATGGGCATTGCCTTTGATGGCCAATGTACAGTGGCTCGTTATCTGTATTCGTTCACGTAGTCTGCGTTCAGTTCTGAATAACAAACGAACAATAAAATACAATTGAAGTGCACAACTTTTCTCATACCCTAATTGCCAGAACAAAGTCTAGCAACACAGGGTAAGGATAGTTGCGTATATTGTGCACTGTCTTCATAGGTCTTTGTGGAGATAATTGACTGGCTGCCTTTATTCATATAGTCTCACTCCCAATACAGTGATAACAAGCAAGAAATATCCGTTCCAGAGCACTGCTTTTCTCGCTCCCAAGTTCCGAGAGCAAAGTCCAGTGGCATAGGGTATGGACAGTTGCTTATATCGTGCACAATATTTAATGACCTATGTGGAGTGGCTGACTGGCTGCTTTTGTTCCTATAGTCCTAATACAGTATAATATACAAGAAATATTCGCTTCAGAGCACAACTTTTCTCGTACCCAAGTAGCCCAGCAGCACAGGGCAGAGAAGTTGCTGATATTGTGCACTGCATTTAGTGGCCTATTTGGAGTGGCTGATTGGCTGGTTGGATGTTTATGTTCCAGCATTGTATAAGAAACAAATAAGAAACATTCGTTCCATGGCCTAACTTTTCTCGCACCCATGTTGCTAGAGCGAAGTTCAGCAGCACAGAATAATGTGCTACCAGCATAATGTGGAAAGCCTGATTATCCCTTTTTGTTCACACAGTTTGCGTTCAATGTTGAATAACAAGCCAATAATAACACAGGATCATTGGCGTGCACAGCTTTTCTCATACCCTAGTTGCCAGAACAAAGTCCAGCAGCACAGAGTAAGGATAGCTCTTATATTGTGCACTGCCTTCAAAGATCTGTGTGGAATGGCTGGTTATCTATATTTGTTCACATAGGCTGTATTCAGTTCTGAATAACAAACAATTAATAAAAGACTATTGAAGTGCACAGCTTGTCTCGTACCCTAGTGCCTAGTTGCCAGAACTAAGTCTTGCAATACAGTGTAAGGAGGGCTGCTTATATTATGCACTGTCTTCATTGGGCATTGTGGAGGTCCTGATTGGTTGCATGTGTTCATACACTCTGCGTTCAGTATTAGCCAACAAACAAATATTAAAGTACCATTCAAATGCACAACTTTCCTCACATCCATATTTCTGGAATGTAATTCCAATCGGTTGCATATATACTGTCTTCATTAGTCTATAAGCAGATGTATGATAAGCTACTACAATTGTTCATGAAGTCAGCGTACATCGTTGAGTAACAAGAAATCATTCTTAGGCTAAGCCGGTGCAAAACCTTCATCACAATTGACTATCAAATTAACTGTCACAACTTTACTGACATCTTTGTTGTCAGATTTGCATAACAAAACAAAACAAAACAAAACAAAACAAAATATACATTATCATATAACCTGGATTGTCTAAAGAAGGTACCTCGGCTCATGATATCGACCACTGTCCATTATTTCATACGCTCACAAATAAAATTATTCGATGCACGGCTTTGGCTATTATCTTTTCCAGTGGCAGAAAATAACAGATGGCTCGTTCACGCCATACACCATAACTAAAGACGCTACCTATAAAGATGATATTACCTAGGTACGGTTGAACATCCTTAAGGACATCTGACACCATGTGCCAGACACCAAGATAGATTGCTAAGAGGCCTGCTTTCTCATCTACCTGTGCAACAATGTTGACTTTTAAACGTGTTTTCAGCATTGCACTGAGAACAAACACATTAGAGATCACATGAAGACTGTTCCAGGCATGGCCCAGTTACCTGTTGTTCACAAGATCCTTACATGTTGAAGTGAGGAAGATCTAGCAGAATAACACCGTTATGAGGCAGTCGTGAGTTGATGACTGGCGTCTCTCTCCTCAGTCCCAAGGTATGTGGTGGTTGCCGATGGTAAAAGTGGTGTTCCTGTTCCTAAAACCAGGCTCTAAGCGTGTCAGTCCGTCTCTCCACCCACACGCCATCTGTCTCCTCTATGGATGGACCACGGCTGCCGAGCTTCCACTTAAAGGGACAGGGGTAGTTATATGCTTCACAGCCTAATAACTCCACAATATTGTTTCATAAACTTTAAAATTACGTATATTTTTTTTTTCTTTCGCCTGACAATTTCTGAGAAAACACCGCAGGAATGTCACGATGTTCGCCCTGCGCACGCCGCCATTACTGCCTCGTGCTGCGTGACGTCAAAAACTGAGACAGGCTAACAATAATTGGTCCAAGTTTGCACCAATCGTCTTCTAGCTTTTCTCGCTTTATGAAATCACGCAACATGAATAGTGACAGTGTAAAAAATGACTTTAAAAAAGGACTTCATGTTTTCTGAAAAAAAAATAATGCGGATTTTTTCGGTTATGTAGCTAACATCTATCCCTGTCCCCTTAATATTAACTACGACTAGGATTAGAGTTATGGTTAAGTTAGGTACAGATCAAAAGAAACCAAGTTCTGCTACACCTGCACGACACGACGACACCACTTTAAATAACCATCCACACATAAAGGGCTAACTGTAAATCAGCGACTAGCGCTTATGGCGTGAACAGTTCATATGAACAGAACTTGATCTTCGCGTCGCCCCGCTACAGCAAAGCTGGAATCGCTTTCATCGGGACCTACAGGGAGAATGAAAGGATAGAAAATTTCCCATGTGCTCAACGACTATAGCTTTTACTGGTCCTTCTTACATCCCGCTATTCCATTATGAATTGTAGATCTAACCCCAAATTCTTCTGTTAAACTTAACCCCAAATTCTTCTGTTAAACCTAAACCCAACTTCTTCTGTTCAATGTGATCCCAAATTCTTCTGTAAAACTTAACTCCAAATTCTTCTGTTAAACCTAACCCCAACTTCTTCTGTTAAACCGAACTCTACATTCTTCTGTTAACCCTAGCCCCTCAATCATCTGTCTTAAAACACAATGAGTTCCCAATCGTCAGTTAGGAACAACAGTGTTGTAGGTTTTTTGACTGAATGTATTGTGTTGTGAAACAGTGCAATAATTTTTATATGAAATGAAGAGAAGGGAATGAATGAATGAATGAATGAATGAATGAATGAATGAATGAATGAATGTTTGTCTGTCTTTCTGTCTGCCTGCCTGCCTATCTGTCTGTCTGCTTGTCTGCTGCACTCTGTGTATGTGTGTATGCTAGTGTGTGTGTGTGCAAGTGTGTGTGTGTGTGTGTGTGTGTGTGTGTGTGTGTGTGTGTGTGTGTGTGTCTTTGTGTCAGCCTGCCTGCCTACTAGGCCTGTGCCAAACCCGGTCCAAGAAGTAATCTCGGGTAATACTAATCGCCATATTCAAAACCCGGGTACCCGATTACTCACGATTACTACCTAGCTGGCGAGATACATTAGCAATTAATGGCTTCTTCTATCACTATGAGTAAAGCTCGTTACCCGCCCACCCCAGGCATCGTACCCGCCCATGTCCCTATCGTTACCCGCCCGGGCTTCGTCTGGGTTTCGGGTTTGAGGTCAGTGACAGTGTGCTTTAGGCCTGTGCCAAACCCGGCCCAAGAAGTAATCTCGGGTAATACTAATCGCCATATTCCAAACCCGGGCACCCGATTACTCACGATTACTACCTAGCTGGCGAGATACATTAGCAATAATTAATGGTTTCTTCTATCACTATGAGTAAAGCTCGTTACCCGCCCACCCCAGGCATCGTACCCGCCCAGACCCTATCGTTACCCGCCCGGGCTTTGTCTGGGTTTCGGGTTTGAGGTCAGTGATAGTGTGCTTGCGAGGTGATGTTGTTTATTGTCGAAACAGACCAACCCTTCCCCTCCCTTTCCCAAGCATCAACCTCTTAGCTGCTCTAATGCGGTGATGAACAATGAAAATGGATTTTTTTTTTCTCTTCTCAATTATACCTTTTTTATTGTTGTTCTTGTTTTCTTTCAATGTTTCATCATCTTAGATATAATAGTAGGTAAACCTTTAGACTTCAAAATACACAGAGAAATTGTAAAGAAAATGTTATTACGTGAAAGCAAGACAATAAAAACCAAAGGAAATAATATAAACTACATGTAGTAATCTAAATAGAAAAGACCATAACCATTCGTAATTGCAAACTTCGGATTGTCTAAGGTAAAGATACAAAGATCATCAAACGGCGGCAATAAATTCTGAGAACAGAGGAAGAGAGGAAGAAGGGGACATGAGGGAGGAACTGCTGGTCGCTAGACGCTTTTACCTGTGGGTTAATTAGATGACACATTATTCTGTTGTTTCAAGCCTGATAAGGCGTGATTACTTTACCAGCGTCTTTTTCTCATGAATACAAGATTACTAAGCCCGGCTTCATCCACTGTCTCCTGGTGAGTAAACGATTACACAACCAGGGTTATCTAGGTCTCCTCCGGTGGTTACACGATTACTAAACCCGGGTTGTTCAAAAGTAATCTCGGGTCCCGGCGGCTAATAGGTATTTCGGGACCCGGGTACTCGATTACTTTTTGCCCGGGCCTAGTACATGGTACATACTACTGAACGCTTGTGTGAAAAGAGATATCCAACTTTTGCTAGTTTTCAGGTTCTTTGGTGTCTTTTTTTTTAAGCCTCTTGGCCACTTTATGACTAGTCTATATTCTAAAGTCCAGTAATTATATTTCTAATTTTAAATACTGTGTCATCACTTCCAAGTAAAGCAGTATGTTTTTTCATTGAAAACCTGGAACACGACAATTCCAAGTGCACATTTCGAGACAAATAAAGCACTGTTTCATGTTTATGCCATTTTTTGCTGTGTGTCATCTTTACACACTTCACATTTCTATCTGGATACGGTACACCCCAACATACCTAATTATTTCCTTGCAATACAGTGTACTGTGAATAAAATGTTCAGTCATATACATAGCCCTGCCCATTTCATGACCTGGGAAACCAAAAATGGACAATTCTTGAAATGAGCAGTGGGCGGTCTGGACATTCAAGTTGCCCATTTCATGAAATTTGACAAATTGGGTTTAACATATTTGACACCACTCTAGTCAAACCTCGTACGCGGCTAGCAGGTTGAACATTAGTTTTTCGCCTCAATATAATCTCCAGCAACAGACACATATCAGTGAAATGATTAGATTGAAAAATTACTAGAAAGGATTTAAAAATATGCATTAAGAAGCAAAACGTGCAAGTATAACCACCCCTACTGTCTGTTTAATCACACCATCCAAGTGCTTACTGGTCACTGCTCAACTATTACGAGATCTGATTAGACACCGACACGCCGTGTCGCCTGTCCGGCTTGACCTTGTCCGGCTGTCTGATCATTTCGGCATCAAAATACCAGGACGCAAGCGCATGTTTTTAGCCACTGCAGCACTCGGCGAATGGTACGTTAGGAATGCAGTTGCCGGCTTATCCATGGTCGAAACAGCATCACGTCGCATTACTGTCGGAAAGGAACTGGCAAGCTTTATATTGAACCACTTTCTCAGTCAATGGCAGAGCTCTACAGAGTACTCGATCTTGTGCGAAAAAATGCGGGATGAAATCCCTTGGCATCAAGATGTTCACAGAAATTTTCAACGCCCAAAACTTGTCATCATACATGCCACGCAGAGATCAGTGTGACATTTGCGTCGGTCACCAATCGGGCCACATCAATGATAGCGATTGGGAGAAGCACCGTCTACAGAAAGGACTGCGCTCGAAAACAGAAAACCCAAAACAAAGCACAAGGAAATGACAAGATAAATGTGCATCATTACAATGGACTTACAGTCTGTACTTCTATCGCCATCCTTGAAGGCTTCTGCCCTGTGTTACAAAACAATGTGTGCACAATGTCACACTATTCGACCTTGCGTCGAAACATGTCAAATACAATAACTACGCATGACATGAAGGTCAGAAGGTGAGGGCAGTTTAACCGCAAATGAATTTGCATCATTTGCTGTAGACTATTCGCAAAGTCAGAGGAACTGTAAAAAGGTCATTATATAGTCTGATGGATGCAGTTACCAGAACCGTAACTGTGTCCTTGCAAACGCAATCAGAAATTTCTGCAAATATGCCTACGTCGTCATGAAACAGAAATTTCTGGTCAAAGGTCATACTTAAACGGAAGTAGATTCTGTACACAGCAGTAAAGCAAAAGCCTTGAGCAACGCGATCATTTCAGTGCTATTGCAAATACACAGCCCTGCCCATTTCATGAACTGGGAAACCAAAAATTGGACATTTCATGAAATGAGTAGTGGACTGGCTGAACATTCTAGTTGCTCAGCTCATGAACTGATCTACTTCACAAATTGGGTGTAACATAGTCTACTTTGATAATGCTTGACTTTATTTCAGTCCTTACACATCTAACTACTTCCGGGCTCTATTTGAAACTTTTGATGGCGTTTACTGGGAAGATTTCCGAATGAGACTCATACCTCTTGCTCCTGTATCGACGGACATTAGACTTAGGGTTAAGGGTAGGGTCAGGGTTAGGGTCAGCTTTGGGGTTGTAATGGTAAGCATAAGCTCTCGTTAGGGATCTGAGACTCCTAAGGAGGGAAAGATTTCCGAAGCAATAACATACTAAAGAGGGATTATTTTCATGGAGTTGGTTTAAAAAAAGAGGGGCCTAGTTTTTTGTGGGGGAAAGAAAGAAAGAAAAATGGAAAAAAAGTTTGTTTATTCGATATTTCGTGCTTGCGGGCTGTCATGTTATGGCCTATCGTCATGACAGCATGCCGATATACATTTGAAATGATCTGTGAAGATCATAAAGAGAAATACACCATACATAATATTAGTACAATATCCACAATGTGGATTAGAACCTGCGACCTCCAAGTCCTAAGTCTGCAGGATTGCCGACATCACCATATGAAAAGTTGATAGTGAGTGCAAATTTTGTGATCATAATTATACTAAGTGTGCAAAACAGCGCCATATTTATGCGTACACATGCTTTGCTTCATCAATTTAACTGATAAATGTGTTAGACGTCATCCATTGTTTCAGTCAGGATTTTATATGTATCCTAAAGTATTACCCGAGCGATTGGTATTTACATCTTTACATCTTTAATTCCCGTGGTCTCTCGCAATGAGCGCGAGATATGCAAATTTAAAGGTAAAAAAACTCCCAAGGTTGGATTCCGGGTATATAAACGAAATAAATTACGTCAATCCCGTGACTTGAAGGAAAACATTAATCTTGTGCACTCGTGAGTTTTTTGCAGTCATTATTTGTTATAATAGTTGTATTTCTGGAAATGTGTGATGAGCTACCATCCAAAAAGGCCAAGATGAATGATTATACTGATTTCATTAATCTGGGACAATGAGGTAAACTAATTGAAATTGATGAAAAGACGGTGAATTCATGCAGGGAAATAGGACTTCTTCCTTAATAAGTCCCTGGTCCTAACTGAACAAATATTCTGGACTGATTTAAGGTTTGACTATCCTCGTGGTCATATTCGTCGAAGATTTTTTGGTAGTATATCTGAGTGCAGTTAGAATGGCAAGTTTACCGTTAATGCCAAATCCAAAACTTGGTTTGAGGGCAGTAAACTGTCATAAAGTAAAGCTTTGTATTTGACTTATTGTTTTGTTAGAAAACTCTCAATAAATGCAAAAAAAATGTGGAGACTGCGGACGGGTAAAAATCAGTGTGTAAACATTGAAAACAGATCCCGTCGTAGAAATCAATAAAACAGTTTAATTAAATATATACTAAAAATCTTATAATACAAGCCCCAACAATATATGATTCCATAATCGAGGCGTCTAGTGCCCCATTCGATAATATAGCCACATCTAGTGAAACGGTAGTGGACCACTTTTAATACTGTAGGGGAGTTTATACCTACAGTTTTTTGGGTTTTTTTGTATTAATATAAAGACGTGGTGAGGAAGATTGGAGGGATAAACTGCACTGTTGAGACTGATACAAGTTTGCTTTGGCTCCTTCATAACTGCTCACCTGGCCCGGCAACATCACAATAAGGTCATAAGTCACTCCAAGAGATTTTTACCAGTCCAATGGCTAGTTTCGTTCTACTAAATGTTCACATAGGTGGTTACATCCTTGATAGTTTGCTTTCATTATTGCTGTTTGAAGACATACTGCTTTGTAATCCTGAAAGTTTGCCTCCCATGTGGCAGAGAGAGATGATTGCATGGGAAGAAAACACTATAAAAAAAAAAACACCGAGGGTGATAGTGGGAAGAAACTACCATATAAAGGGAGTTCTTTATACAAGGATCTAATTTTTGCGAGCTGAGCGTGACTTGTGAAACTGCTTCTCACAAAAATAGTTCCGTTCAAACTTTTTCAAAAGACTTCTTACTAGTAAATATATGGGCGGTAGCCCCTCATAGGAAACAAGTGCTCATTTTCCTAGATACAAGTGCTTATCATTTGGACATGATGGATACAGCACACTGTGTTTTTTCTACCAACAAAGCAAAGATGCCAGTCTGGCGGTTTTAATGCCAATTTCTGTCCTCTGGAATACTCTATACTCCTGAGCTCATAGTCACACAAGAACATCTTCATGTTGGGCTCGCCAAAATTAGATACTCGCAAAAAAGCTATTTAAGACTTTTTGTGATAAAATGAGTGTGAGGAAGTAAATGCTGAGTGGAAGAATTCCGAATGGGACTCACACCTCGTGCTCCTAACTTGACGGACCTTGGATTAGGGACTCGCCTCGACTAATACTCCTGCATTAGGGCTAGGGGTTGATGATAGAGTTAGGATTAGGGGTAATGTTGGGGGTAGGGTTTGGGTTGCATTAGTGGGCATGAAATCCAGATATGAGTGTGAGTCTCATTTGGAATTCCTTCCATGTTGAGAAAGCGAATATGATACTCATCTGCTATGTCCTCGTGCACAAGATCTTTGTTTTTTGCTGCGCCCATCCATGCTGGCGTTAGCGCTCTGTCGGCTGTGACTGCTCTGTCGGTGTAAGATTCGCCAGTTCTCCGTGACTTTTCATTGATCGAGATTCTTCACTGGTCAGTGATGCAATTCCCGAAATCTGTGTGCTAACATTCTGTGATTTTAGACCACCAAAAGGGCACGTCTTGGCTTGGACATCTCTACACTACCGCTGTCAACTTCGAATGTCAACGCCAACGGCAGTTCGTGCTGGTCGGATATTGCTACCGAGTACTCGATACCGAGTATTTTTTAGGTATTAGGTTTGGCGAGTTTCCGTTGTAAAGTATTCAGCAGTATAACATTATTTTTCTTCTTTTGTTTTGCTTTATCTTTATTTTTCCTTGCTTCAAGTACACTCTGAAATGTTCCGATTTCCCAAGATGACTTTTCCACATGGCCCTATTTCCTTTTTGTCATCCTTTCCCCGCAATACGATTCTTCATTTTCAATTTCTTTAAGTACAATATTCCACACTTTATACCATAATTGGAAACTGTAAAATGGCATCGCTAGTAATACGCTTTTACAGTGAGTCTGCAGATAGTCAGTGATTGTTTGTTTGTAATGTTAATTATAATGGATAATGGATAAAAGTTAATATTCAGCTTCTCTCACTTTCCATACTAGTGTCATAACAAGAAGCTCTAAACTGCCGCCAGAAGCAATGAATGCATTTTCCAACTATCTTCTCAGTGAAAAATTAATGGATTGGAAGCTAACTATGCTCTAATTTTGTACTAGTATTGACACTCTAATTTTTATCAAATCTTAGCGTTGTATAAATTAATTTGGCCGCTGCACCATTCCTTGCCTTAAAATATCAAATTAAAATTATTGATATCTGGACACATCAATGCAGCTATATTTTTTTGTCCGAAGTAAAGTACTCGGTATCGCATTGATACCCTACATATGGTATTGACACAGCGGTATAGCCTATCCGCGTGGGCCCCCCAATCTTGTGATCTGCGCATGTCATGGATTTTCTCGTGATTTTCGCTCATCGAGGGATTTTAGCTTTGGGCTCGACTGGAAAGTTAGCGGACACTAATGGGGAAGTGTGGTGGCGATATTTCATTGATATATCAGGTATCGAATAAAGCAGATGTTAAGTGAAGTCTAAATAAACGATGAACGGTAAAGACTTTTCTATGTGTCTGTGGCAGTCATTCATTGTAAAATTCGATGATGGGAATATTCATTAGGATAAAGCAACAGGCATAAACTGAAAGGGTAAATATAGCAATAATCAGCATAAAAGTCAAGACTAAAAAGTTACAAATGCTGCTGCATTCTATCACACACCTCCTTTAGAAATACTGTAGATCCTTAGTATATATTTGTTAGATTCATTTTAGTTCATCCCCCTGTTTCTCCAGACCTCTTCACGCGTTCTATCTCCTTGCAAGAAAAAAAAAATAGTCAAATAGTCTTTTGATATTAGTATCGACACGGCATATTCGTATTCAATATAGTCTAAATTGTATCGATCAAATAGTCGCGACCATACTTCTATACAAGTGTCGTCCCACGCTGCAGGGAATGTTGTGATTTGTATTTTCTACTAAAGCGGGTGTTGTGAGTATTTTGAGCTGCTCTGCTGTGTCACCTCTTAGTGAGTCCTACATTGGATGTGAGAACCATCCTTATAAATAAATATTGTGTGCAGAAACTTATTCTAATGAAAAATGGTTGCAAAGTATGTGGATTTAATATCTTACCAAGCAAGCTACTTGTTAACTGAGCACGCTTGTTTCTCGGGCGGGGGTTGGGGGGAGGGAGAAAAGGGGGAGGAGGAAATNCGCTCATTCCACATTTGCCAAAGGTTTTTTTTTTAAATTTTATTTTTGTTTGTAGATTTTGAGAAACTGGGCGCTCTCAACCTGTTGCTCAAAACAAACCAGTCAGTGGCGTAGATGTGGTTTAGAATATAAAATCGGGATTTAATAATGAGTCAAAACTCTTCTTTTTTTCTTTTTTTTTTGTATTAAGAAAATGTAGGTAAATTAGTAATAGTTATGTACATTACTCAGATGGTTTCGGCAATGCGGAAGGAGTGTGACGATTTTACTCTTATCAGCGCATTCACAAAGTGATTCAGGATGCAACAGTCGGGGTATCCTGCCCGCCCGTCCCGGCTAGCTTAATTGCTATCGTGAACACGGTTTACATTTTTTTTACTTTCCACTTGTTGTATACTTCTGAATTTGAAACAAGAAAAGAAGAGAGCGGGGGAGGAGGAGATTGAATATAATTATCATGAATCTCGTCATCACAATCTCGTTAAGCCCACTCCAATCTCTTACGGTATGCTCTCTCGCCAACCTTTACAACTCTATGTGTGTGATTGTTTATGAGTGTTTATGTGTATGTAAGTATATGTGTGTTGGTGTGTGTGTGTAGGTGTGTGTGTGTGTGTGTGTGTGTGTGTGTGTGTNTGTGTGTGTGTGTGTGTGTGTGTGTGTGTGTGTGTGTGTGTGGAAGTGGTGAGGGAGGGCGGGGGGATAGATGGGTGGGTGTCTATGTCTGTGTATGTGCATGTGCGTGGTTCTATGTACTTGTAAGTGTTGTTTGTGTGTGTATGTGTGTTTCTGTGTGAGTGTGTGTATGTATGTGTGTGTGTGTGAGTGTGTGTGTGTGTTCAAAAAGAAAGCAGTTACAGACGTCACTTTAAAATATATACACATATGGTTAAAAAATAAATAAATAAAAACTCCAATATCTCTATAATTTATTGAGATATCGAACTAGGTCCGTACCCTCAAATCCTGAATGTTTTAACTTTCAGTCAGTGCTAACTAACAGCTTAGTTTTGACAAGAACTTATTATGGTATTTAAAATAACAACTCAAAATTTAAAAAAAAGGGATGGTGGGAGTGNGGGGGGGGGGCGATAATGATTTATCTACTTTGAATCTGGGTCAGTCTTGGAGACAACATAATACTATTATTAATCTCTTAAGTTGTGCTTGTCTAACCTTTGTCATTGACATGCTTATCTCGGTACATCGATGTAATGTGAAAGTATATACAAAAAGGACATGCAAATTAGGTAATCTAATATGACTGGGCATTGATAAGGAAGGGTACGACACGTCATAGGTCACACCGCACAGACCTGGGTCACTACATCATACTTGTCTTTTGACTTCTTATTAAGTCAAGAACTAATAATATTGGAGAGCCCGGAAGACAATTACTGATCCAAATCCTTCTGCAGGCTAGAAGTGAAAAGCCGCCAAGCAAGAGAATTATCCAGGAGCGAGAGTCTGTAACTGTCAGGATCTGGCCCCGTTCCAGGATACCCACGGACTTTGGCTCCTTATCTTCCAGACCTTATCATTTAGAGAACCTTCATAGCCTTACCTATCTAACACGAAAGCAACGCATGAGTCCGCAGTGACCTAAACATTGTGACCTTGGGCTGCCATGCCTTATGATTTTTCACTTGATGTAGGGAGGTTTAGTAATAACAATTATCCAGTGGAAAGAAATGCAAAAACTGAGATAATCTAGTTAAATCTTGTGAGCGCAGGAAAAAAAAAAAGTTTAATTTTATCGATATTTTATGTTGTTTTGCATTTTGTTTCAAAATCTAGACAGATGAAGATACTGAACAGAGATTTATACACATTCAAAAAGCGTGAGAGAGAGAGAGAGAGAGAGAGAGAGAGAGAGAGAGAGAGAGAGAGAGA
>JAWQUT010000734.1:165724-178814 GCA_033807755.1 Ellobium chinense
TATCATTCTTTAATCATCATTCTAACAAGGTCAGCAATCCACCGTGGGACAATATTATTCTTTAATCATCATTCTAAAAGACAAAAGCTTGCAATTTGTCTCAAGGGAAGGCACTACTTTTTTCTACAGACTGTAATGCACCTAACTTGATGTGCAACTTATCTCCATGAGTGCTTGGATTGCCATGCAAAACTCTACACCAACGTGCTGAATGGTGCATTCCTCTTCCTCGAGGATGGTGATCTTAGGTTAACTATCAATTAATATGATAGCACCAATTATTTCAAAACAGATTTCACCTATGTCTCATGGATATCTTGTTGTATGATCTTACAGTGGCTTTTACTTATTTTCCGTCTTGATGCACATCTATAAGGAATTAGTAACACACTTTGATGTAAAATGACGTAATGTTATATCGCATCAGAAAATCCCAAAAAGGCCTCTGTAGAAACATGCATTGAGATATCTAAGAGACATAAGTGAAATGTGGTGTCAAAGAATTGGTGCTATCCCAGTTGACAATTGTCTTTAAATCATCACCCATGAGGGGAAAAAATGCGCCATTTAGCACTTCCATGAGCAAGTTTGTGTAGAAATCTACTGCATTCATGGTGATTAACTGCATACCACATCATGTGCATTAAAACCTCTGGAAACGGCTAGTGCCTCCCTTTAAGATAATAGCGTTCTAAGCACGATGATTCAGTATTTTATTAAGGCAACCACCTGAGTTGGACGTTGCCATTTCACCAAGCACCAAAAGAAACAGTACACCTCTTTGTAGACAATAAAGAAAGATCCACTATACAACACGTTTAGCAGGTTTGACAAGTTTATAGGGATTCGCCCAAGTCACACCTGGGGTACATAGGCAAAAATACAATAAACAACGGGGCAGTACATGAAAGTTCAAGGCGCTGTGACTACTAAATTCACACATGTGTGCGGGCGCATTGTCTTGAAGGAGGAGGACGCTTTTCCTCGTTTTTTTCTCTTTGAGAGATGACTTCAGTTTATGAAGCAAGCTGGAGTAATAGTATCCAGTAATGGTTCTATTCTTTGGAGATAGTGAGTATCATGCCTTTTTGATCCCAAAACATAGAAAGGATGACCTTCACAGCCGATGCTTGAACTCTCAAACAACACCTTTGCCTTAAAACATTAGGTCGTACGTAAAATCTTCTATCCATAAATCAGATTCATAAAATGAGCCTATCATTGCAGTGTTGAAATAACCAAAATTGCTCCATGCAATATCTAATGAAGAAAGACGTAATAGAAAGACTCCTGGCATCAAATTTCAGGATTGAAGTTAAATGCTGCAATCAGCCAATGTCAACTATATGTAACCACCATCCATGTCAAGTCTGTATAACATTATGAATATATGTAAACAGATGATATCCAAAACTGAAGTTATTTTCAGTAGGAACAGTAGAAGTAAGATGAATGCTTGCGCGTGCTCTCAATTCAATACACATCATTTACAGGAGTTTTGCTAATGTAGCCAATACAAGGGATACCGGAAAATGAGAGTGAAAGATATCGTTTGGTTGGATGTTGCAATGAGCATTATATTATTGTTTTGTTTGTGAATTCTCATAGTAACAGAACTGAAGTTGAACATTTGGTCCGAAGGTTCCATCGGGATGAAAGTTGTTTTCCGCTCTGCTTTGGCCGCTGTCGTCTGTGTCAAAGAAGATGTATTCTTCCTTAACGTCCATGCCCACCACACGTTGGCAGGCTCCATTGTACCTATACAGATAGAAAGGCTTGCTCTTGGGAAGGTAGATGGGCGTGCTTGCTGGACCATCTGATCGGCAGCAAAAATAGATATCTGTATATGCATTAGTGTAACTCCCTACTGGAAGTTTACCATTGGTCTCACATTTTGAATTCTCGTCTTCCCAGTGCACATAACCATAAGAAAACCCTTCAGGGCAATCCGAATACAGAGCAATACAGTAAGATCCTTTTGGCCATAAAGGACCAACAGATCGAGTGGTCACCATGCAAAAGTATTGATAAATGAAATTGTCTGTTCCGCTTCGATACAGATTGGTTGTTTCAAAATGATTATTTTCTGAGAGTTCATCGTAATTTCTATTATTTGACTCTGTGTGGTGTTTACGCCAGCCTGCCTCCCATGTGACGCCAATGTTGGCGGGGCAACCAGAAATTGGCGCCGGAAGACCGTAGGTTCCTTCAGGCCAGTATTCAAGAAACCCCGTCAACAAGAGAAGCTGAATTTCTGTCATGACTGATAGTTTTTGTTCTATTTTCCTCTCCAGCTCTTTTGTTTCATTGTACTGGGTGTCAACAGCTTCTTTCAATTTACTCATAAAACCTGACTCGATCTTGTTTTGTTGCTCGTCAATCTTGCTCTCCATTTCCCCCTTTTGTTTCATCATGATCTCATAAACATCTCGAGCCGTTATTTTTGGAGGGATGATGAAGTCTGCAATCGAGGACTGCTCCCATACAACACTGTAGTCTTCCTTGAAACCAACGACATCGCAGCGATATCTTCCCAAAGTATCCTTGTTGGCCAAGGCCCATGTGATCTTCAGGAAGTCATCACGCACGGTGCTGTTCTCAGTTACAGACTCGTCTGTTTCAACGATGTTTCCAATGGTAGAAAAGCCAAGGTCGCGAAGAACTCGAGGGGTGGCTTCTCTGTCGAGAATTTCTGCAACAGGCTGCCATGGCTTCGGTCCGTTTTGAAACTTAAAAATGCGAATAGATGAAATAAGAAACAGGTCCGAAGAGTTCAGATCTGAAAGACTGCATTCAAGTGAAACATTGTGGGTCTGTGATGGTTCCACTTCTGTATGGGTAGAATGCAAACTGATCCCTTGGCTTGATGAGACCAACAATGAAACGGTGAACAGGATGTCAGTGATGAGCTTCATCTGCAAAATTCGGTAATTACACTGGCATAATACAGATGATTGGACTATAAAAGAAAACAAAATAGAATAAATTATTGTATCTCTAAACAAAAGGGGTATTAGGAAGCTACTTTGCTCCATCCCTCCGTTACTGTGGGTTGTGGAAGAACATCACTGGGGTGGGTTAAGAACATCTGTATTTTAGTGGGGTAGAATTGATAGGAAAAAAATATTTGGTTGTTGTTTTCTTAATTTGTTGTTTTAAACTATTTCGGAGAGGAGGTGTCTGCCTGGTCTAACTTTGGCATGGCTTCGTAGGCTTTCATCTGTAGTGCGTTTCATTGCGTAAAATCTCCTATCCCCATTAAAGCACAGTGACTGCTCTCTGCCTCTTTTGCTGTATCTGATAATGAAAATAGATTGCTGTCGGTAGTCAGCGTCCTGTAAACTTCGCCACTCAGTCATGTCGATCGCATTCGTAGATCGGGGAATTAGGTATTTTCAGCTCCATCACGTGACCTACGAATTCTTGCTCACACGTTGGTTTGTTTTAAACATGCTCTGCTCATGCATAATTGCTCGTCATTTATCAAAATATCCTAGCAATCCCTAGACCACGTGGCGTAACTGAAAATACCCCATTAGTCTTGTTCTTTATGAATCGGTTGGGACGGTTTATTATTATTAAATATTATTACACTGATCACGCTGAGGCACTCAGACAGAGCGAAGACGAACCAGTACAGCTACATTTTCAAGTTATCGGTGAGTGAAATGGTTGGGGAGAAGGGGCAACACTGCATGCAAATAGATCACTTCAGCAAAGAAAGAAATGCTATGAGTGCCCTGACCACATCTGATCATAGTGAATTATAGGACAGGAACAGTTACAGTGACTGAACTTGGGATGATAATGTTGCGAAGGTAGTTGAGTGCTGAGTGTTAGCGAACAGAGCATTTCCATTTCCTTCGCGGCCAATCAAAATGAGGCTTAAGTCGTGTTAGGCTACATAAATAATATGACATGAAAGCTTAATTTGTGCACATTCATTACATAAACAAGCAATAATAAATAATCTGGCCCGAAGTACACTTGTTCTGTGTTATGTAGTTGTGGAAAATTAGACTGTAATGTGTGTGTGTGTGTNGGTGGGGTGGGAGTGGGAGGGGTTCACCCCAATGCATCCAAACAACAATAACAACAACAAAAAGGGGAAATAAAAAAAAACTCTAATAAAATCGCTACCGGCGAACAATCTTATACCTCTTATTTTTCTCGTCCAGTATGCAAATGATCATGGAGATTATTAAACACGTACTATAGGAGATATGAAATTAACATTTATATGCATAGCCAGGGCTGATAGAGTACCTCTCTTCCCGTTGCCTTGCCTTTGATCTCTGTCATTGAGCTACTGCTCTTGGAATGACCGTTTCTTCCCGTAAGTCATGTCATGTTTGAACATGAGTTTTGTATTGATAGTTACTCTGACCCTGCACTAGAATGTTGTAAATGTGCAGGCGGCACGCGACCCTTTCCTTTTATCAGTGTGTAAATTCGTTGGGTATATCAGTTTCTCGAGATTTGCCGGACTTCCGCTGCCGATTCCCTAACCTAACCATCAGCTGATGCCCTTGGAAGAGTCCCATGAATCTGCCCTTGAATCATGCATAAACCTAAATCTTAACCTAACGTATACTGAGGCTGCTAAACACAGGCACTACGTAGATCTGACCGCATGTTAGTCATTTATGATATCACCCTTTCAAGTGAGGACATCAAAAGTGAAGGCACTGATTCATGATTCAAATGTCTTAGCAATAATATTCCAGTATGATAAACCCTTCAAGGTCTATAGTTTGGGCATCTAAACTAAAAAAAAAAAAATGGCGAATACGACATGGTCAGAACATCAGGTGAGCATACATCAGTCCGAGTACTCGGTTGTTTGGTAAGGCATTTCCTTCGTGGTCAGTGACGTACGTCGAACAGGCATATTATAATTTGTTAGTTTCAGTGGCGTCTCTCGGTTTCAGGAAGAGGTGTGTATAGAACATCCGGCCAATAGTGAACAAGTCTTGGTTAGCGCAATGGTCTTAGAACATATTTCAAGCTTAAACGGTGCAGTTCGTTGTAGCCTGTGTTTACTCGGCTAAGTAATAAACAATGCGCCACTCTTCTCCAGAAAACGTGTCTATGCACAGGGAGAAAAAAAGCCATTTTGGTAAATAAATATCAACTAAACGTTGGCTGCATGCACAATGCTGTCTAACAATGGATGCTTGCGGTGACTACGAGAAACATCATGGACGTGTTTCGAGAGGTTGTCATGAATATCACCAGCGCATAATGTTAGCATTGAGCATACGGTTCGGTATCCCTAAATTTATTCGTTCAGAATGCGGCTCATCATCAGAGACAGTCTGTTGCCAAGAAACATGGGCTGAGGATTTTTGGGGTCAATCCTGCTGAATCTGTCAGACAAGTGCATCAGCTCCTCACTCATGCTGCGAATTTCATCTCGTACACGGCCTTCTAAATCACTCTTGACTTTCTTTTGCAGGTTTATCATTTTTTGTATCTTTGTCGTGAACATTTGCAGAGTTTCTTCCTTCTTAGCCGTCAGGACGTCGACCAAGTGGGCCTGGTAAGTCATGATGTCATTTTGAACGTCGTGAAGCAGCAGGTCCGGTGTGATTCGGATCGCAGTGGACAAAGATTTCTCCCAGATGACATCATAACTTGCGGAGATCCCAACAACCTCACATCGGTAAACACCGGCAGCTTCTTCAGAAGGGGCTGTGAAGTTTATTTTCAGAAATGTATCATCCAAAACTCGTGCAGGGTTTTTAGTTGGTGCAAGGTAGTCATGCTGCTCTATGTTTCCATCCACCGTGCAGCTTTTGGAGTGAGTATCGTCTCTAGCTGTACCTGGAACGTCGCGGATTTCCGCGTAAGGTCTCCACTGCAACGTCCGTTCATCACGCTTTACAATTCGGATCATGAGCACAGATCTCAAAGTCATCGTAATCGCGCTCAAACCTTTGCATTCTAGAGAGACGGTGGGCGTGGTTTGTGGCTTCAGGTAGGCGTGGTTTGTTGTCAGTGTAAAGGAACGGTCTGCCATTGAGAGTCCCATCATGACCATGACGTGAAGCAACAAGACAGCAAACGTCGCCATCTGTCGACAACAGCTCGATTATATTGGGTGATGAGCAATCCATACAAACAGACAAGTGTCTCTCGGTTGGAATTTCAGACCTTAATTTCTTTTATTATTCATTTTCCTTTTCTAAAGTAGTATATTTACACATTACTTTAGTCTCAAACAGTTTGAGATAACTATCCAGCGAAGTCTTTGCCTAATGAGTGACATCCTGCAGTGTTAAAGGACAAGCTTTATTATTATTGTTGTTGTTCAGACTATTGGCTAGGTTACACCGTCACAATGCCTTAAGAATGTTTCATTATCTAAACTTGAAATACTACTTCTTTATATGAAGTTATATCATCTAAGCAGAGTGGTTGGTATGTGTTTTGCAAATGAGTTAAAAGCTCAAAGAAATATTTCATGAGAGAGGATATGTATATATACATCTTATATTATAAAAAAACTCATGAAATTTTATAGAAGCTGTATCTCGACTATTTGTGCACCAACCAACCCAAAATTTTGCATACATCTTCCTTATGGTCTCAAGGTGTTTCTTTTGATAATTTCTTCGCCTCAAACGGTCCGTAAGTATTAATTTGATCATTACGAAATGTTTCTTTGTTTCGTGAATGCGGTCCCAGTTCGGTGTTTTTAAATGGACCACACGTCATTGGTTTTTGCAGTTCGCCCCTAAAATGTTTGTTTCCGGTCCTCAAAGTTGAAACCGAGCATTTGTATCACTATCAGATGCCGGGTCGAGAATATGTACGTAGCAGAGTCGATTGCCAGGTGAACATTATCATTGTTACGAAAAGGAGCAGAATCAATAAAATGAACATGACTTTGGCCGTGTGAACCACCAGCGCGAATACCGGTGCTTTCCGATAGGAAAATGCAAGTCCTAGACTTAACCGACGATTTTTTTACACAATGACGTGTGTGAGCACAATGATTACAAAAAGAGGAGCGGTGGTAATGTTGTAGATGTAGTTTGGTCATTTGCTTCACACGATAACACCGCAAATTTGCGGGTGCTTTGACAAGTATATTTATATATATTATTATTAGTAGCAATATTATTATTACAGTATGCAGTCAGCGTATACCAGATCCTCTAAATGGACTTGTGCTGGCTAGTCTTTCCGTTATACCCTAGTAAGATAACGGGATTATAATCTTAAGTTACACCTCATGGGACATAGGCACGATTATGTTTAAAGAACAAAAAAGCGAAAAAAATGCTCGAAAGTTAAGGCAAGTGACTTTGTCTAGATCACTGACGAAAAGGAGAAAGTAAGAGTGATAATGAATTTGAAAGAGAGAGAGAAAAAGAAAGAGAGAGAGAGAGAGAGAGAGAGAGAGAGAGAGAGAGATTGAGAGAGAGACAGATAAAAGTTCAAAGGGGGGAAAAATGACATATGCCACACAAGCAAAGTAAAATACCTTCAGACTGTGGTAGTTTACTTGAGTAGGAAATCAACTTCTGAGTCTGTTTTCAGCGCAGCTGGAAACATAATAATAAAATAATAATCACTAATTTATAATACTTTAGATATCTTCCTTCTTGCTGCTTTGGCGGAGCTGATTGGCCGCAGAGTTGGCCAGTCGTCAAATTTTCTCTTTGTCCCATTCAAGTGGAAACTCCTTGACATAGTTAAAAGTGCAAGGCGGCAGGGCGATCGTCCTTGTGGAACACTTGACACAATGCACAACCAAGCCAGATGCAAGTGGGAACTTTCCGTCTTCATTAACCACCCGTGATGCGGTAAAAGAATTTATTCTACCGTCCGCTCGCTTCGCGTGAATGCGGCAATAGAATATATACGCATCTCCTTGCCGAGCTCTGAGCGCGGCGGTAGAATTTTGCTCCCTAGTGTCACCTAAACCGGCCTACAGACACACGTGCAGAGGTCATTATCCGTAACAATGGCCACGCAGCCATCAGGAAGCTGAACGCGGTGAGCCTTGCGCCACGAGACTCACGTACCTTGCCGACTAGCAAAAGCGATCATGGACAGGACATTCACTACATCTTCCTGTTTGTTTTTTTTTGTAGTTGTAGTGTAAACATTATGCCCCCTCCGATGGGCTTAGGTGTAGCCATTATGTCCAACAAAAGTGAATCGAAAACCAAATATTTGTGGGTCTCATGTTCAAACGCCGGATGTCAAGGTTTTATAAATGTGCAGGAAAGGTTAATATTCGTTTGCCATGAAGGTCGTATTGTTGATATTGTGAATTTTCGAATCTTAGTGTGATGATCTGCAGTTGCCTCTAGAATTGAACTAAACTGGCAATTAAACTCACCTTTTTTTTTTTTTTGGATACTGAGTTCAAATAAAGTGAATTGTTTAATAGTGTTTAATAGAGCTGAGTTTTAACGGAGTTAACAGTTTGGCTTTCACATGAGTTCAAAAACAAGATTAACTTGCCGAATCCTTCTGCTGATATTAGCATATCATCATAATGAACAGATCAGGTATAGTATTCATTTAATACCGTATCACAATGAATATAAGATCATCATCATCATCATCATCATCATCATCATCATCACCACCATCATCATAATCACCATTATTCTTTAATTAATGATAAAGATGCCTATAATGACAACGATGATGTTAGCTATAATTATGGGATATTTGTTTTTTGTATTTTAATGTTTTATGTGATGAAGGGTGTACAGTAACAACAAGATGTCAACAGGATGACAATTATGGAGCTCGTGGCAGGGAGAGAACTCTGCCTGATAATCAGGAAGGAAACTACAGCATGTATAAACTCGCATGTATAGTTAACACTGGGTCAAAATAGGTTAAAAAGGTTAATTACCAGGATGAAGATGTAACTCTTCCCTCTAGCCTCCCCCCCCCCTTCCCCTTTCTACATACAAATAGGCACACACACACACACACACACACAAACACACACACACACACACACACACACACACACGCACACACACACACACACACACACAATTTAGATACCACTTGTGAAACACTCAACATTATTTAAAGCACACTAAGCATTTCCAGGAATCCATTGACGGATATAGAAGTTGTTTACGTTGGCAGAATGTGATGACTGTGACAACATCAAGCCGTGCCGGACACTGAACAGGAAGCGTTGCTGCCCTGCTTCCCCTACTCTCTCTCTCTCTCTCTCTCTCTCTCTCTCTCTCTCTCTCTCTCTCTCTCTATGCATGCGCGCATATGTGTGTGCGTGTGCGTGTGTGTGTGTGTGTGTGTGTGTGTGTGTGTGTGTGCGTGTGTGTGTGTGTGTGTGTGTGTGTGTGTGTGTGTTTGCATTTTTGTGTGTGTATATGTGTACGTATGCCGGTTTGTACGAGTGTTTTTGTATATGTGTATGCATATGTGTGTCTGTATTGTGTGCTTGTGTATGTAACTCTGAGTGTTTGCGCCTGAGTGTGTGGAAGGGGCGGTACCATTGTTTTCTTTGTGCACGCATTACTGCACCCCACTGAAAACGTATCTTAAGTGACGTCTTTAATAACGGTATGAACAACAGTATTTTGTTTGAAAACCGTTATCGTTTACTGTTTTCTTCAGTATATTATTATACATTTTGCAAAAAGTCCGCGTCCTTCACTTATAACGCAAACAGCTGCATAACATACATAATAACTATATATAATTAATATATACACTAGAAACACTTCAAAACCACTCTTTGTTCTCTTATCTTGTAACACCAGCTCTCTCAACTCTATCACGCTTTTCCATCTCACACTCGTAATGCGTCCGCTCACACTTGCATTTCAACTTTGTCACTTACTCTTTTTGCCCCCTACCTTTCCTTCCCCCCACCCACACGTACACACTCATTCCCCAAGTCGCCTTTATACAAGCGTACAGAAACATACATATGCTCGCACGCACACACATACACACACGCACATACACAAACACACACACACACACACACACACACACACACACACACACACACACACACACACACACACACACACACACACACACACNCACACACACACACACGCAGACACATACACACACAACTACTCACGCACACACAGACACACACACACACACACACACACACACACACACATACACACACAACTACTCACGCACACACAGATACACACACACACACACACACATACACACGCACACACATACGCACACACATACACACACACACACACACACACACACACACACACACACACACACACACACACACACACACACACACACACTGTTTGAGGATTTCAAGTGGCCACACTGCCTTACTGCAGTCCTTACCTTTGCCTCTCATTCTGCAGAGCTATCAGAGTAAAATCATCGTACGTGTTGCTGTTGTAAAGTTGCAGGAGCCTTAATTGGTCCATATTCTCTGGACTCTCCAAGTCAATAGGTCGCCGTAGAGCAAGAGTGGACCACCCCAGACTTTTGCGATGTTTACGGTAAAGGGTTCTATAAATAGGTATTGACTCCATATTGCTGTAAAATATAGGTTAAATTACCATGTTTGGCCTGCGAGGACTTCTGACACTCACGACTCTCTTTTACAAGTCTTTACAACTAATAAATGGCAACATAAACTTCATCCCTCAATTAGCCTTTTTTTTTTTTTTAACAAATTCAGGATTGAATTTCACCACGTTTGCTATGTGGTTTCATACGGTTGTTTCTACACAAATTGTCCAAAGGACATATTCTATACTCCGCTCTTAACCATTTACCCCCTACAGTCGCCGCGGGTCGCCGCTTTAGATTTGTTTCGTTACGGACGGCATTGCATGTTTTGAATGTCGCCAAACGGAAATAAAAATTGTGGAATCGGAAGCTGCGGAAAACGAACTTCCTTCCAGTGTTTGTTTGGAGAAAATCGGGCGAGTGGTTGCTTCTCTGTGATTTTTTGAAGTTGTCATAGATTTTTTGGCTTTTTTTGAGGTGATGGAGGATGCTTTACACCTCTATCATGAAGATTTATGATGGAAACATGTATGAGACAGTGAATGGGTGCAACCTGTGCCGGATTAGATTTTTTTAAATGAAATTTTTTTTTTAAAAAGTTATATTTTTTTTAGAGTCATCTCCCTTCTCTTAGGGATTGGGAATTCGTCTTGGGCAGGTGGCTTAGGGGGTAAATGGTTAATGACTCTTAATGACCCCCCCCCTAACCTTACCTTTCCACTCACATCTCCTTCCCCACTCATACCTCCTTCCCCATTCACACCCCTCCTCCCCCCTCCCCCAACCTTCCCGTAGGAAGTCGCGGCACTTTCGACTTGATAATGCTAATTACCATACAACGGCTCGGCTTATAATTATACAACCATCAAACTACTACATATTCTTATCTTTCACCACCCCCTTCCTCCTCCCCCCTCCCTCCCACAGCTCTCCCTCTTCCTTGACACACATTACATACGGTTAGTCCACACTTCCATACTTCATCATTCAGATCAGTAACCCATAACATGAACTGAAAAAAAAATTGCATTTCTCGAGAAGGGGCATGAGCGATTGACTTAGATCAAATCAGCCCGTGTCATTTGTTGGGTTGTATTCTTTATATCAAGACAAACAGACGCATGTCTAAGTCCATATAAAACAAAATCTTACTTGCGTAATCTCCCATTTCTCTATTACCCTGGCTCTTTTTCTAGATGACTGTTTTAGTCTTGCGTAGTGAAAACTCCAGCTCTAGCTGAAAACCAGCCAGATCGATCTCCGTCACTATGTTAGAGCAGCGACGAACTGTGAAATAGGATCTATAAGAGCAAGTTTGTTAGAAGATTTACTGAAAATTTCACTTTCCTTTCAGCTGTCCTTCCTAAACAAGCATTTCTGATCAACCAGAATGTGACCGTCGACTACGTTTGGACAATTTAAAGTCTTGAGGTTGCAGGAGCCAAACTGTAAAAGCCTCTTTGAGTGATTTAATAAAGATTTTTCCTCGAACCACAAGAACACTCCGAGAAGGCCAAAGTTAGTCTGCAGGTCTGGTGCCATCACTGTGCTCAAATTATATACTGTTTACAGTGAGGCGGGGGGGGGGGGGGGGGGGGTCCTTTATATAGATTTTTCACAATTTTAAATTAGATGAAAAAGGGTATGTATTTGGCATTCTATTGAAGATCACAGGCCCGCACAAATGAAATCCTCTGAAGCCATTGGGAAACACTGTCTGGAACAATTATTTTTTTAACAAATTCAAGACTGAATGTCACCATTTTTGCGGTATGGTTTTATGTTATACGATTATTTCTATATACCTACTATGCTCTTTACTACATTCTGCTACTATCGACGCTAATAGTCCAATTTCTTTTTTTTTAACCAATTAGGCACCTGCAACCGGTCCTCTCCTACCTTCAGTTCGGACTCCATGGCAGTTTAAAACAAATAAATAGTGGAAAAATTCAAATGCTCCAAGAAAAATACAAAATTGATTCCCTGAAAAAAAGAAACAGGAAAAAAGGAAACAGGAAAAAAAGAAACAGAAAAAAAGTCACAGGAAAAAAAGAATCAAGAAAAAAAGAAACAGGAAAAAAAAGAAACAGGAAAAAAAGAAACAAGAAAAAAAGAAACAGGAAAAAAAGAAACATGAGCCAAATTTAAAATAAGAAGCCAAACCAGAATATTAATTATATTGGAAGTAAAATACATTGTTGTTGTTGGTTTCAATGTTGTAGGTGTTAGTGTTACTTAGATGTCAAAACTAGTTGGACTGATTTGTTTTATTTTTGCTAGTGATGGGAATATTGGTGTTGATGTTGCCGTTGATTTTTATTTGTTTACGGATAGTCATAGAAGAGATTAGTGTCGGCTGCTCGTTGACAGAATCACGACGATAACTGAAATGACAAATGATAATCGTTTTCATTGTTGACTCTTGTTTTGACGATGTTGACTTTAATGATGATCATGTTGGTTGAGAGGTCGGGAAAGTCCTTGTGACCATCTCGTCAGTTTTATAATATATTTCGCCAACAGTCTGATGCAAAGGTTACAGATTTAAAGGGTGTTTCGGCGATCTCTT
>JAWQUT010000734.1:183592-199665 GCA_033807755.1 Ellobium chinense
ATATATATATATATATATATATATATATATATATATATATATATATATATATATATATATATATATATATATATATATATATACACACTAATACGTCCGGAGGTTCAGTGCCTTTCTCAAGAACACAACAACATAAACCTTTCGACGTGTAGCCCAACCCACAGATTTAGTTTATGAGAACAACTCACAGGTCCTACGGCCATGATTACCACATCCCAGTCACCTTAAGGTCTCAAACACCGATTAGAAGTTTTATTTTTTTATTTAATTAATCCGCTACAATATAAAAGTAGAGGCCCTGACAGCCAAAGTCAGTGTATAGAAATATATAAAAAAGATCTTCGGTTTAGATAAAGCATCCAATTTTAAAGTTTTAGGTGCTGTTTAAGCCTTATAGATATAAATATAAAGTGTGATATACCTATGTTTTTAGCACATGGTCAAAACCAGCCTAGTGAAAAATAGGAGACCAAATTAGTAGGCGATGTGACAATTTTTGAAAAAGGTTTGTGAAAAAAAAATACTTTGGATCATTTCCCTCCATCCCCCCATCCCCCCCCCTCCTCATTTTTTTTTCTTCCCCTTATAAGATTGGGCACAAGAAGTACTTTCACCTCCATAGGATATATTATTTCCAACACAGTTTGTTGATATCGAAATAAGAAACAATTCTAAGTGCCAGTGACAATAGCAGCATAATATACCACTAAAATAACAGAAACAATAACAAACCTTTACTGTCATTTGGAACAATGTCCACTTTCCCGGTATGCCCTGCTTCCAATTTCCCTCTCTTGTAATTAGTGACAATGGCGTCGTAAGGGTTCCGTATAATAAGTATCTTGCGGTCAAACTTTAGGTCTAGGAATAAAAAGAGTCAGTGGCCAGTTGTCGAAGATATACCCAGTCAGCTGCTTCCAGAGTGCAATCATGCGTTTGACTGGCTGAATTAATGTATTTGAATGTCTCCAGTAGCATGGGCAAAAATGGAAATCAGGAGAAGGTGAAGAAAAGGATCATTGTAGATGGTGATTTTAAAAGAAAACAAAAATCCCGTTGAATCTCAGAAGATGAAACACCTAACAAACATGAATTTTTCTGAGCCAGCGCAAGTAAAAAAAAAAAACATTCACTGGTAAAATGCACTCCCAGCAATTTGATATATAAATTGAAAAAACAAAAAAAAACGTCCAGAGTGTTTCCTTCCTAGCCCGACACTTCGTTCTTTATAAAATAATGCCGCATTCAGAAAATAATACTCAGTGTTCAGAGACAAAAGAGGTATTCTGTGAAAAAACACTTACTTTCCTCAAGCTTGCGGTGAATTACAGTAAGGAGAGGCGATATGTAAGGAAACATATGTAATTAGAATAATGCGGTTTATAGGTCTCGTATCTAGGTTCCGGTCATACCACTTCACGCGATGTTTACCCCCGCAGACCTGTTCTTGCTAAGACTTTTTCCACTCCCTGAGGAGCATACAATACTGCAGCCACTTCCAAGCGCTAATCACTGGCATTCTTTCAATTTCTCCCACTTCCTATAGCCAGATACGCATTTTGCAGTCAGGTGATCTGAGAAAAATTTGAATGAAATACTTTACAAAGGCTCTTTCAACACAACGGGGCCGGGAATCGAACCTTCTACCTTCAGATCTTAAGTCCATTGCTGAAACCGTTTGGCCACACTGCTTTACTTAATATATCTGTGCAAAAAGGGATGTTACTAGATTTCTTTACATAACGTAATTGTGTTAGGGTTACGTCCCCAAATTGGAGGTTACATCAATTTTTTAAAAAATGAAATGCTGCGTTAGTAGTTGCACCAGTTACAGTTAAAATAAAAAAGCCTAGGTCTAGCCGCAGGGTTAGGATTGGTCAAAAACAACTGGACTATCTCAGTGAATAAAACCAGAGTATAGAAATAATTATAGAACAAGAAACCATACAGCAAAAATGGTGAAATTCAGTCTTGAATTTGTTAAAAAAAAAAAACAACTAATGTAGGCATTTTTGCGAATGATTTCAGAGGATTTCATTTGTGCGGGCCTGTGATCTGCGAAAGGAAGCCAGATTTTAAACATCTTTTTATCTGAATTAACAGTATGAAAAAAATCTAAATGAAGGACATCCACCGTCAAAAGTATATAATTTGAACACATTGATGGCACCAGACTGCGGACTAGCCTTGGCCATTTCGGAATGTTCCTGAGGTTCGAGGAGAAAGAGACTTTTACAATCTGGCTCCTGCAAAATGACGAAATGAAACTGAAGAAAGATCAGAGAAGCGTAAACAATAGGTACCAAAGACATTCACGTTTTCTTACCATAAGGGAGACTATCAGCACGTTTGTGATGAGATTTAATTGCAATCACGTCAGCCGTTCGATACTTCCCTGGATATTCAACTGGATCCAGCATCGAATCATTATAGAACGACCCAGTCATAACGCCTGAAAATTAGAAAAGTATTATTATACTACCGATGATTAATATCCTCGATATATTACGAAAAGTTCCCAAGATATAATAATTTAGGTCGTTTTCTACAGCGTTGGCTGTAACTTTTGGTAATCCCCAAAAACGTCATTGATGTTTGTTGTAGTAACCGTTAGCGCGTGAAGGCAGATAGCATTGTACATACAGCCCAAGATCTATCTTATCTTCTAGGCTTTGCGTATTAACAATAAGAGTTCAAGTTCAAGTTCAAGTTCAATTTCAACCAACCAACCAACCAACCAACCAACCAACCAACCAACCAACCAACCAACCAAACAACCAACCAATCATCCACCAATGATCCAACCAACCATCCAACCAACTAACCTGAAAAAAAAAAAACAACATAGGGAAATTAATAGATCATCAATGGTTTTTTTTTGCTAGTGATGGGAATATTGGTGTTGATGTTGCCGTTGATTTTTATTTGTTTAAGGATAGTCATAGAAGAGATTAGTGTCGGCTGCTCGTTGACAGAATCACGACGATAACTGAAATGACAAATGATAATGGTTTTCATTGTTGACTCTTGTTTTGACGATGTTGACTTTAATGATGATCATGTTGGTTGAGAGGTCGGGAAAGTCCTTGTGACCATCTCATCAGTTTTATAATATATTTCGCCAACAGTCTGATGCAAAGGTTACAGATTTAAAGGGTGTTTCGGCGATCTCTTTGATGTTTATATGGGACTTCACCGCTTCTGCTGACCAGTCTCCGTCAGACAGGGTTAGCACTTCAGAGACCGACTTTGCCGCTTTGTCGATCAAGCGGCATAGACAGATTAAATTCATACGTCTTTCTGCTCTAATGACGAAGGCAAAAAGTTATGACGACATTCNAATTTCTCCCACTTCCTATAGCCAGATACGCATTTTGCAGTCAGGTGATCTGAGAAAAATTTGAATGAAATACTTTACAAAGGCTCTTTCAACACAACGGGGCCGGGAATCGAACCTTCTACCTTCAGATCTTAAGTCCATTGCTGAAACCGTTTGGCCACACTGCTTTACTTAATATATCTGTGCAAAAAGGGATGTTACTAGATTTCTTTACATAACGTAATTGTGTTAGGGTTACGTCCCCAAATTGGAGGTTACATCAATTTTTTAAAAAAATGAAATGCTGCGTTAGTAGTTGCACCAGTTACAGTTAAAATAAAAAAGCCTAGGTCTAGCCGCAGGGTTAGGATTGGTCAAAAACAACTGGACTATCTCAGTGAATAAAACCAGAGTATAGAAATAATTATAGAACAAGAAACCATACAGCAAAAATGGTGAAATTCAGTCTTGAATTTGTTAAAAAAAAAAAACAACTAATGCAGGCATTTTTGCGAATGATTTCAGAGGATTTCATTTGTGCGGGCCTGTGATCTGCGAAAGGAAGCCAGATTTTAAACACCTTTTTATCTGAATTAACAGTATGAAAAAAATCTAAATGAAGGACATCCACCGTCAAAAGTATATAATTTGAACACATTGATGGCACCAGACTGCGGACTAGCCTTGGCCATTTCGGAATGTTCCTGAGGTTCGAGGAGAAAGAGACTTTTACAATCTGGCTCCTGCAACATGACGAAATGAAACTGAAGAAAGATCAGAGAAGCGTAAACAATAGGTACCAAAGACATTCACGTTTTCTTACCATAAGGGAGACTATCAGCACTTTTGTGATGAGATTTAATTGCAATCACGTCAGCCGTTCGATGCTTCCCTGGATATTCAACTGGATCCAGCAGCGAATCATTATAGAACGACCCAGTCATAACGCCTGAAAATTAGAAAAGTATATTATACTACCGATGATTAATATCCTCGATATATTACGAAAAGTTCCCAAGATATAATAATTTAGGTCGTTTTCTACAGCGTTGGCTGTAACTTTTGGTAATCCCCAAAAACGTCATTGATGTTTGTTGTAGTAACCGTTAGCGCGTGAAGGCAGATAGCATTGTACATACAGCCCAAGATCTATCTTATCTTCTAGGCTTTGCGTATTAACAATAAGAGTTCAAGTTCACGTTCAAGTTCAATTTCATTATAGGCCTTCAGCCAATTCGAATAAATACAATATTATGTGTTAACATCAAGGCAATTCAACATCCACACACATAAACATACACATATACATACAAGCACGCACGCTAATTTACACACAGACACACACACCCACACACACACACATACTCACTCACAAACCCACACCCACGCACACACTCACACCCATTAGTTCACGTGCGCCGAATGCACCCTTAGTAGCATTCAAAATGCAGAGTTTATGTAATTCTTACGACTGTAGTGAGAGATTCCATCGTTAAGGCGCAAGTTCTCATATGTAATTCTTGCGATAATAAAGATCTCTTATTGGCAATAGACAATCTGTAGTAGATAATGAGACTGAGCACAAAATTTCAGAGTGGGAAGAACATGGGAATGTTTGTTGTAGTAATCGCTAGCGCATGAAGGTAGATAGGTGGAATCTCTCACTACAGTCGTAGGAATTACATTAAAATTAACTCTGCATTTTGAATGTTTTAACTTTGAATTTTGAACGTGCATTCGGCGCACGTGAACTAATGTAAATCTTACTATGGTAGAAAACCCATTCTTAATGTGCAAACTAGCGAACAGCTGAACTGGCCTAAGAGAGTGTTCAGCGTTGATGAACTAAAAATGTAACTCTTACAATGATAAGAGATCCCATCGTTAATGCGCACTGCAAGTTCTCAATCATCTTGCCGCTATTAACTTTGTCTACCTCTTAATTTATCTTATCGAATCTCATCTCACCGTTATTTCATTGTGTTACCTGTGAGCTGTTGGAGTAGATGGCGCGTCCAGCTGTTGCCAGAGCCGGCAAATGAGGACAGTCCTGTGGTAGGCAGGCGGAAAGGAGTCAAACCTAACTGCCGTGGGCATGTCGAGTTGAGAAAGCTGGTGTCTCCTGGTATTAGCTTGGATTCGGTCAGTACCTGTGTAAAATCTAATGAAAGCGTTGGGTCACATGATTTTCTGAAGTTGAATGTATCTGCTCTGGATAGTGAGAAAGGAACAATGGTGTCACATGGCTCTGGTGCGTCACTGGTTTCCAACCAATCGTAATGTCTCTGAGGTTTAGCCTTCGCCATCACGTCATCATGATATCTACGGTAACCTGGGATTTTGCGGTAAACAGACAGGTGATCACTTGAATGCATGAGGAAAATACATATAAAGACGGAGCAAAAGACCACTGCGATAAATACAGCCTGTAGGGAAGGGATTACCGCACGCCTTGATAATTCTTTTTTTGTCATCATGGTTAGAATGAGAACATCAATAACTGGAATGTTTGAAGCTTTTGTCCAGCTGTGGCAGACCATCAGCACATTAGCGCATCCCTACATACGTGCATTTGATTCCTGGTTGTCTGCAGTGCAGCGCCCTGGTCCACCCAGTGGTAAAGCCGGACAATCATTTATACCTGAGTCAAGTAGAGAAAGGGAAGTGAAATGTCTTCAAACAGCCAAGCCTGAGAGTCACACACGCTTTCGATTTGATAATCTTCAGCTCAGAGTACGACTCACAAACCTCACGTCCATCGTGCCTCCATGCTGTCAAAATCTGGCAACCCTGAGAGGGTCGCAGAAAGAAGAAAAAAAAATCTCGTTAAGTAGTGTGTAGAACGAATCTTGCATAAAAAGAAACAATAAAAAAACAGTCAGAATGGGGGGTTACACAATTTTTCTCTCAGATTATTGGCCACCTTTTTTTCGGCACTGCCTTTGTACCATTTGCACTGTAGCTATGGGGGTGTATCTGTGGGAGGCTTTCAGATTATCGGGGCGAAAAACTAGTTAACATTGGCAGAATGGTATTGTCACGCTTTGAAAACGGCTCACAGGTGAAATAGGACAAAGGGTGACGACTGAAATTTTAGAGAATATTGAAAATTAATTAAATTGATTAGAGAAAAAGATAATAAGTTGGTAATCTCAGATTCATGTATTACATGGACGCCGCGCCCCTGTGTCTACAAAATCTCCAAGAAACGAAATATGGATTCGCATAAGAGCAATTCCAGATATTCTGGATAAACGCCACGCTGTTGTTTTTTTTTAGATAAAGATGGTCTATATCCACTAGGCAAAGCTCACGTCACTTGAATATGTTTGCGCAGCAACTTATAGCAGTCTAAGGTCACCCCTGAATTTTGCGATTTTAAGCATTATTGCACACCTCGACATTTTTTTATAATGAACATTCCAAAAAAAAAATTCAAGTGCACAAAAACACGTCGTCGTACTTTAACATTTCCATTAAAAGCAGATACAAAGTGCGGTCACATGCATCGACAATACGATCCAGAGGTCAGGACAATTGCTCTCATGGCATTTAAGAGAAGGCACTACCCTTATCCAGAGACTGTAATGCACACGACTTGGTGTGCAACTTATCTCCATGAGTNCTTTAACATTTCCATTAAAAGCAGATACAAAGTGCGGTCACATGCATCGACAATACGATCTAGAGGTCAGGACAATTGCTCTCATGGCATTTAAGAGAAGGCACTACCCTTATCCAGAGACTGTAATGCACACGACGTGGTGTGCAACTTATCTCCATGAGTGCACTGGATTTCTATACATAATTGCACACTAAAGTGCTGAATGGTGCATTCTTCTCCCTCAAGGGTGATGACAAGTGTCATTAGCTATGGCACTAGTTGTATGACACCAGATTTCACCCACGTCTCTTAGACACATTTATGCATGATCCTATGAAGGCTTTTCCCGAGTTCCTGTCTAGATAAATAGTTATTTCATTTAACATCAAAGGGTGTTTATAGTTTCAGATAATTCTGCGTCAAGACAAAATTTTTTAGAAAGCCTTCATAGGATCACGCATAAAGGTGTCTAAGATATGTGGGTGAAAACTGGTGTCGAACAACAGTTGTCATAGCTAATAACACTTGTTGTAAGATCATCACCCTTGAATATAAATGCATCATTCAGAATTTCATCATTTGATAGTTTTAGCATGAATTTAGAGAAGGCTTCCTTTAATGCATGTACCATAAGCTGTTCAATAAACTTGTTAAACTTGTATTCAAATATGAGATTTGCTGTCTTCTTAAGACGTCTCTGTATCTGGTCCCATGAAGGGAATTCTCCGTTTATTAGCAAATCATCAACATATCTTATTCCAGCTGCTGCCCACTGCTTAAAAAATAGAACGGTTTTTTTTGTATCTTAAGTCTCTGTTATGCCATAAATACTTGCTCATATATTGTTTGTTCGTATATTTTGTGTTTCTGTGCGTTTTCCAGGATTTAACTACTCTTTTCCAGAATGTTGATGGAATTTTTTCCATTGAGATATCATTGTTTGTATTAATATTAGCTTTAAATATGTTTATTCCATCCACTTCTCTTAAAAAGAAGGTGGGAAGCCTAGTCCAATGGGCCTTGTCCATTTTGCATAAGCGTACTGCCCATTCTATTAGAAAACTCTCTTGCATGTGGTTCAGATTAATCGTTTTCAAGCCCCCTTTTTCTTCGTCTGAACAAACAGTATTACGTTTTACTTTTTCAAAAGCCTTCTTATTTGCATATTTCTTGCGCCATATATAATTCAAAAACTTGCGATTTAATTGATTCAACACTATCTCTGGCAGTCCAATGCTTTGCATTGTGTAAATGCACTGAGGAATAAGAAACGTTTTTGTAATTAATATTTTCCCTTGGATAGATAAGTCTCTCTTTGACCACTGCTTTATATGCCTGTCTACTTTCTCCATTACGCTTTTCCAGTTATCTTCTACCTTAGTCGTTGGTGTACCGGTCTGGAATATAATTCCTAATATCTTTACTTTTTCCACTATCTGAATTCCTTGTGTGTTAAATGTTAGTTTACTATTGGTGCTCACAGGCATTATCTGTGATTTACTGTAATTTAGGACTAGACCTGAAAAGTAGGAGAAGGTCTTTATTTTTGATAGAACCTCCCTAAAGTCTATTTGATCCCTTAGAAATAGTGTGGTATCGTCCGCATACTGCAAGATTTTGATAGGTTCTGGATGTCCTGGCATGTTTAAACCTTTTATTGTGTGGGTTTGCTTTATTTTAAGTGCCAACATTTCTGCTACTAAGAGGTAGGTCAGAGGGGAGCATGGACATCCTTGACGAATCCCTTGCTCTAGCTTAAAGAAGTCTGTAAGCCATCCTCTATTGTTTACACAGCTTTTTGCCTCTAACATCATTGTTCTGATCCACCGTATAAAGTTTTCTTTGAAACCAAATTGTTCTAAAGCATAATATAGATATGTATGTGTAACTCTATCAAAGCATTTACTGTAATCGACTGCCAAAAGGTATCCTGTCTTCCTACTATTTTCTGAGTGTTCTATAACACCATCGATTTGTCTTAATAATTGAGCTGCACTACGTCCTTTCATAAACCCTACCTGGGATTCAGCGATCAAACTAGGAGGAACCTTCTTAAGTCTTTCTGCTATGACCTTGGCTATGATTTTGTAGTCAACATTAGTCACTGATATTGGCCTCCAGTTTTCCAGAACATTTTTCGGTAGATCCTTTCCTTTATGTATTAGTGTCATTACTCCCACTGTTTGTGAACATGATAAAACCCCTTTTTCAAAGCTATATTTATAATAGTTCATTAGGTCGCACTTTATTTCATTCCAGAATATTTTGTAAAACTCGTTTGTAAGGCCATCAACGCCTGGAGATGATTTATTTTTTCAAATGTAATAGACATTTACCTATTTCTTCTACTGATATTTCTTGCTCAGTGTTATTACACTCTGTTTCATCAAGCATAGGAGCAATCAAATTTTCAGGAAATAGCTCTAATTTTTCTTGATTGTTAAGTTCTCTTTTCTTATAAAGAGTTGAGTAATATTGATATATTTCCTCCTGTATTTGTCTCTGATAGCTGACATATTCGGTTTTGAGATTTGTTATTCTATTCTGCTGTCTTCTAGCTTTTTCTAGACCTAGGAAATATGCTGTCCCTCTCTCTCCCTCTTCTATCCACTTTATGTTTGCTCTAATTGCTGCCCCTTTTTGTTCTGTTAAGTTAATAAGCTCAAGTTCTGCTTTCACCTTTTCTATTTCTAGGAGCATGTCTGCGTGTCTCTTCCTATCCTCTACTGCTAAATTTCTCTCCAGCTCATTGAGTCTTTGCTCTAAATGTATCTTAACATTTCGTTGTTCACTTGCTTTTAATTTACTCTTTACAACTGCCTTTTCTTTGATGTTAATTTTCATTGCTTCCCATTTGTCGTGAGGTTAAGTGAGTTCAGCTCTTCAGATAGTTTTATAATGTATTCCTTCATTTCTCTAACGACATTTGTATCAAATAGCATATTATTATTAAATTTGTAATATGATGGCCCTTGGTCATTTCCCAATTAAATAATACCATCCTGTGGTCGGTCATAGGTACTGACGCTATTTCAGATCCCAGGCCTCTGGATATAACATCACTATCAGTGAAAATATAATCTAATCTACGGGCAGAGGGTGGGTTATTACGCCTCCAAGTATGTTCTTTAGTACAGGGTTAAAAATTCTCCAGGTATCCATGAGTTAATTTGCTGTAACAAATTCATTAAAAGAGGCAACTGTTTCTTTATTATGTGGTCCCCCTGCGATGATGTCATCTTTGTTATCCAATACAGAGTTGAAATCTCCTGCAATTATAACAAATGCGTTGGCTTTAATATAGTGATCTATTACATTACTTAAGTGTTTAAAGAATTTTATTTTCGCTAGTTCATTGTCCGCTGGTGCATAGACATTAATTATTAAATATTTATCATCACCTTTTGTCCCCAAAACAATCAGTATTCTGTCGTCCTGATATAATTTTTCTCCTTTATCCATATTTTTCCCTAGTAGGATTAGTAATCCTTTACTATGATTTGTTCCGGGTGAGTAAAAAAAAGAGGCTCGCCCATTCATGCATCCATTTCTCCTCATCTTCAGGTGTTATGTATGTTTCTTGTAGGCAGCTTATATCTATTCTTTTACTTTTCAAACATTTAAATACTGATTTTCGTTTATTTATATTCCTCAATCCTCTTACATTGAGAGATGCAATAGTAAGGGATTGTACCATGCCACTGTATTCGCAATCCAAAATCAAAGTCCGTTAGACGGCCCTGGGTCGAAGCCGATAGGTCAGTCCGGTTACTCACACTTGTTTACGTTTTTGACAAGTGACGTTTACTTGGGGATGGAGTGTGGGTGTTCCCGCTCTTTTCCTTGATAAAGATCTCTCTGGCCTATCACCTACGTGTATATAATAGGTAATATTGTCCCTCGGCGGACGAGGTGACGTACTCTTCTTGCGTGGTCTACCGCGACTTTCCGACCGTGCTCCCTGATTTCTAGTGTTGTCTGGCCCCGTCCCACTCTCCTATGTCTTATCACCAGCCTCTTCCATATCCGCGTCCTCGTTTGACTCAGTCAGCTGACCAGGGGAATCCCCTTCATCCACTGCGCTAACAGTAATATTTTCGCTGTCAACACCGCTGTCAATACCACGTGACCTTTCAATGTCCTCGGGCCCACCGCTACACTTCTGCATGCATGTACTATGCTCTGGCTCACTGCCTACCTCACTACACGCTTGCTCGCGATTATCCTCGGGTTCACTGCTCACCGCACCGCTACCACAAGCCAGTATGTCAGTACCGTCACTACTCACTGGCTTTACTATTCGTGAGTCGTAGCTTGCGAGCTCCGTTGGTGTGTCCGTAATGGGGGTCTGGTGTTCCCTTTCTACGTTTTCCCTCTCTGCGTAAAAAAGATAAGCAGTAAATGGTGGACAAGATTAATCACCTAATACTAATGTATCAGCAAATTTAAATATGGAAAAAACTCTGCACTTGTACCTATGATATATTTCCAGTGCTACTTAAGAAAAATAAATCTGAGGTGAGAAAGAGTGAGAGTGTGAGTGTGAATGATAAAGCATAAAAAAAAGGGCTATGATGAAAGGTAAGCGACATAAACAGTGTGCATATGAAGCAATGTGACTATTCATTTCTTACTTATGATTATTGTTTCCTATATTTTAAAATATATATATTTTATATATATATATGGTTGGCCATGATTTCCTTTATTTATTTTTCAAGAGAGATTTCTTTATGATTTTCTATGATTTCCTCTATTCTTCACGATTTATTTCTTTATTGTTATTTATTATTCCCTTCACTCTTCATGGTTTATTTCTTTATTGTTTTCTATGATTTCCTTCATTATTCAAGATTTATTTCTTTATTGTTATCTATGATTTCCTTTATTCTTCAGGATATATTTCATTATTGTTGTTTATGATATCCTTCATTCTTCATGATTTGTTTTTTTATTGTTATTTATGATGACATAAGTTCCATGCGATTTATATCTTTATTGTTCTCTATGTATTCATTTATACTTCATGATTTATCACTTTATTATTGCTATGACTTCATTCATTCTTATTTGTTTCTTTTTAATTAAGTTTTTAAATAAATTGCCGAATCAGAGTATGAGCTTGCATTCGTTCACCATCAACTACTGAGACTGACCTGAGGGCTGAAGCACATGTTCATGTACAGCGTACAATCTCAGCCAACACCGGCAGGGCCCCTGAGGGCATAACGTTGTACAAACACTAAGGTGGAGGCTAAAAACAATACAGAATAAAGTACTAAACACACGCGTGTACAGTTTGCTGTTATGTGTAATGACCTAGATCAAAATAGGTCCGCCCACAGCTGACAACGCAGAGTGTCTCTGGTAATTATGACCTCATGAGAGGTCCAATACACAGTGACCTCAAAGGTAGTTGAAAAAGTCTACTCGAACGGCAAATTTCTTTTCTCTTCTATGAATTGTTATTGATTAATGAAACTATTTTTTTATACAAGGAATCCATTTATTTACTCATTTATTTATTTATTCATTTATTTATATATTTATATGTTTACTTATTTATTTATGCATTCATTCATTTTTTCTTTCACTACTTCATTTATTTATTTATAATTCAGTGAGGTATGTCATTCTTTGATTCAAGTACGTATTTAAATAACCATTCAATAATTTGTTATTGTTTTGCCGAGACATACTCTTCATGCATTGCTGAGCACATGTGTTCCTTCGCAAACCAGTTCTGAGCCAAAAAAAAAAAAAGAAAAGATCATCACCCTTGAGGGAGAAGAATGCACTATTCAGCACTTTGGTGTGCAATTATGTATAGAAATCCAGTGCACTCATGGAGATAAGTTGCACACCAAGTCATGTGCATTACAGACTATAAGGGTAGTGTCGTCCCTTAATTGCTATAAACTGAAAGCTCAAAAAGAGAATCTTTACGTTTTGGATCCGCCCATATTCACAAATTATTCTTTTCGGTCGGCCGGTCTTCTGATTGGTCAGTCATTTGTAACAACCTATGCAGTATAACACCTCACTTGAAACATGCATTGCATGTGTCCAAAGCTGCAGGCATGCTGGCGTCTAAGAAAATTTTCTATCCGAAGGTCACTCTTCTTGAAGCTGTAAATAACCTAATGTCTACCATTACGTTCCTTTTGCTCTTTTTATATGCTTTGTGAAGAAAATGTATTTCATCGAAAACTCCATCATTGTAAAAAATGTAGCTTATAGCAAATTAAAACATGTGGCTATGCAAAATTTCATTAAGACTGAGCAAGGTAAAACAGTAATGTTCAGAAAGAAAATAAAAACTGTATATTATTGGCCCGACTGTGTAAAGATAACCAAAGAAAACCACTTTCATTTATAAAATCAATAAGGTTAATATCGCACGTATTGATTTTACGGTCGTTTTTTTCAATGAAGTCATAGACGCATTGGTCTTTGTGTGTATGTGTGTGTTTCGTAAAGAGATTTACGCCGTATCGAAAATCAGTATTGAAGTTCATGTCCGAGTCCAACACAAACTTTCAAAAAGATTTATGAGAAAGTCGATATCGTTTCGTTAACCTTGCAAAAAGAACAAAATGTTTGTGCAAAATCCTGTTCCCTTTTTTTCTTTACCCCAAACTTTATTTATGTGGAATGCAAGTTGCAAGGAAACATTACGATTACAGCGCATTTCTATAGATTAACAGAAAAATCAGCTATTCAAGCGCACTCGAAAAAAAACAAAAAAATAAACCTCTTCATTTTCATAAAGACCCTTAAATCCTAAATATAAAATCGTGTTGATTCCTGTGAAGTCGGAAAAATATCTGTCAAATAAATTGGAAGCACACAAATCTCTAATACCTGCTTTATACGAATACCAATAAATATGTATGCAAGAGATTTATAAAGAAAGAGATGAATGTATGACCAAACGTACACAGTAAGAATAATAATATAAATAATAATGATAGACTAATATTTAAAACCAATAAAAGAGAAACGTTACTAAGCAGATAAAGAAAGATATAAACAAACATATGGTGATTCCCCTTTCTCGGCAAATCCAGAGCTTACTAGCTCAAGGCACCAGGGACAGTGTCATAATATTTGACAGAGTCATCCTGCAATAAAAAAAAGCTTAAAAAAACAATCTTAAAGATGACAGTTTTTTATCTAATGATACGACACAACTACAACATCTGTGCAACCAAGTCGCTTCTATACCTATTCAATTACCTATTGCAATCGCCACAAGCCACCCTAATAAGACAACACGCGTGCTAATCCCTTTTTTGCGAGACAAATGTCTATAATTATTTTGTTTTTATAGCTGACAAATAAAGTATGAAACATACATAGAACAGCAAGAGAAAGCAACAGAAATAGAGATAGAGAAAATGATAGAGATAGAACACACACACACACACACACACACACACACACACACACACACACATACATATATATATACACACACTAACATGTTCACATTCTCTTATATATACACATAAACAAACAAACAAACAAACAAACACCTACACACACAACACCTTTTAGTCTTCCCTATGTGCATTTATTCGGAGAAAAAAAAAATCTCAGGTCAAGGAGAGAGCATAGGTTCCAGCCTCTGATACTAAGAACTGTAAACACAGATTTAGCTCCCAAGCTGCTAGCGGAAACGACAACTCATACCTCGTACAAACGAAAGCTATCATCATCATCATTATTTGCAAAACATTTATCCACACTGAATATGAAGAAGTAAAGAAAGAAAACCATAACAATTTACCAAATGTAAAACACAGTATTACGGACTGGAGTCCTTTTTCAGATGAGAAAGTCAATGGACTAAGACTGAATTTTCATAAGAAGAGAAAAAAAACTGTCATGAAAACCGAAAAGCTTGAACAGACACAACTATCCAAGGAACGAAGCAAAGGCAAAACAATGAAGGTGAACAGTTGATCAGAACTCAACAATTAGTATACACTAATTTGTTTTCAACAAGACGAAAAACCATAACTATTTACTATCACTAACTCAAACACGCGTACTCTAACTGCCACACAACCTCTAACCAACCTCTACCCCCACTCTCCTCCTCGTCATCATCATTTATTATCATAATCATCTTCATCACCACCACCACTATCAGCAGCAGCAGACATCTAACTGTGTGAAGACAGCGTAGCCGTGTGGTTTGTACGTGGTACTCAGAAACTGAAGACTGTCAAATCTAAGGTTTGTGTTTGACTCGCGGGCGAGCGGTTTACGTTGTTGTGTCCTTGGGACAGACATATCACAGATATGTTGCTTTTCATATGGATGCTAAAAAGAAAAATACTTTTAATGTAAATGATAAGATCATAACTTTATCACAAATAGATCTACATTAAACTCTTTTATCTCTATCATAGGTAGAGTTTATTAAGAAAAGACAAAACACTAAGAGATGTTTACTGTTTTTATTTTTAAAAAAAAAAGTTGTATCAAGCTGCTGTTCATGAATCTGGATATATCGCACATAATATTATTCTTTATCGAGTATTCTTTCTTTGATAACAATAGCAGGGAGCAAACCTCGGGATAGATTTAATGTTAATCTTTTATTATTGCGCCCACCTTTCTAGATATATATATATTACCTGAGGCGTCCAGGCGCCGTCCGGAAACTGGGAAAGTGGGGTGGAAACCAAACTCAGACATCAATTTCTTAAGCCTTTTTGTATATCAAATCAGCAAGGTTTAGGACGATTTACCATTGAAACTACCAAGCGTCAAAGTTTAAGACATCAAACTTTCAGGACCCAAATCTTCCAAAATCAAACTACCAAATCCCGAAAATCTCAGCATTAAGATGCCCAAACGTCAAGTTTCTCGTATCAAAACACGTGTGAAGACTCAGACTCGTATCGCAAAGTATCAGGGTTTAGACTCCTACACCATAATCAAGTTACCAAGCTTCAGTGTTTGCACATGTAAATGGTAAGGATTAGGGCTTTGTGCATCAAAATAAATCATCATGCCTCATTTCTTCCCGTTTAGAAATAGGGCAATGGAAGTACTTTAACCTCTGTGGGTGACAAAATTAAATTTGAAATTGCAACAGAATTTGTAAAATAACAAAATTCATTTATAGCCCCCCCC